>CAUYON010028695.1:0-20645 GCA_963573935.1 Arctocebus calabarensis
TGGCTCAAGGTCAAGGAGACCTTGATCCCCTGGTCTAGGATGTCCTTCTAGCTCTGGGCTGTGGAAGGATGATATTGGTAGGTCCCCACTGTGACATACGACTGTTTTTTATTCTCTCTGTTTGCTAGAGGTGGGGTCTTGCTTTTGTTCGGGATGGTAAGGAGCTTCTTACCTTGAGGGATGCAGTCATTCCATCCCACTCCCAGAGGCCAGTATTTCTCTTTTCCTCTTTTCCTGTTCTTCTCTTCCTTTTGTCAACATTTACTTTTAGTCCCTGACATTTTTCTTTTTCTATTTTTTTTAATTTCTTTTTTTTTCTCCTAGTTTTTCTTTCTTCTCTTCCTTTTGGCCCTATCCCAAAAGGACACTTCAACATGTAAGCACAGAGAAAAAGTAATTTAAAGAGGAGGAAGTGAATGGAAAAAGGAAGGGAAGGAAATAGATAAGAAGAAAATACTTATTAGGAGGAAGCAACAGAAAAATCTGGCAACATGAAAAGAGCAACCCTCCCGGCAAAGGGATCTCGAGGTAGCTAATGCAGAGGATTCTACCTATAAAGAAATTATGGAAATGACAGAAAGGGAATTTAAAATTTGAATGGTAAAAACAATGAAGGTTATTTTCTCAATTGCTGAGAAAGTGGAAAATAACCAAAAGGAAATCCAAAAACAGAACCAAACAAGGTATGAAAGATATGATGAATATAGAAAGGATATAGTGCATCTTAAGGTATTGAAGGAGTCAATCAGGGAACTTAAAGATGCTTTAGAAAGTTTCAGTAACAGATTAGACCATGGAAAGAAAGAATCTCAGAGCTAGAAGATAAAGCTCTTGAGCTAATAGGCAATTAAAGAAGAGGAAGAGAGAGAAGGCAGAATATTCACTCAGAGAATGATGAGACTTCACGAAGTGTTCAAACATATGAATTATAGGTATCCCTGAAGGGGAAGAAGATTGTCCCAAAGGAATGAAAGCCCTACTCTGGAGTATCATGAATGAAGATGTCCCAAGTATGTCCAAAAATTCTGACACACTCCTGTCAGAGGGATATCTAACCTGGAGTCATCTCAACTCAAGCAAAGCATCTCTAAGACACAATGTTATGAATCTGTTCAAAGTCAGTACAAAAAAGAAAAGTTTCCACACAGTCAAGAGTAAGCAATAATTGACCTACAGGCGAAGATCCATCAGGGTGATAGCAGACTTTATAGCTGAAACTTTCCAAGCCAGAGGAGAATGGTTAGCTACCTTTACCCCTCTTAAACAAAACAATTTCAGCCCCAAATTTTAAAATTAATGGAGAAATCAAATCTTTTACCAGTATGCAAACATTGAGGAAGTTTGCCACAACAAGACTAGCTCTATAGGAATACTTAGACCTATTCTCTACACTGACCATTATAGTGGACCACAGGCAAAGTAAACACCCAGCAATTAAAGAATAAAACCTATCTTCCACAATGACACAAAGGATAAAACCAAACAATAAACTTTCACAAAATAGGATGAATAAAACTCCATCACACTTATTAATTCTCTCAATAAATGTAAATGGCTTGCATTTCCCACTGAAGGAACAGGCTGGCTGATTGAATAAAAAAGTTCAAACCGTCAGGAAGCACACCTAGCCTTGAA
Organism: Arctocebus calabarensis; assembly: GCA_963573935.1. NCBI lineage: Eukaryota > Metazoa > Chordata > Mammalia > Primates > Lorisidae > Arctocebus > Arctocebus calabarensis. Next base: position 1,636 of record CAUYON010028695.1, read on the forward strand.
GGACAAAACAAGACCTAAACCAATATTTTAGGTAAGTGGAAATCAGAATACAGGAGGGGTTGGATACTTATTTTCAGATATAAGTGAATTAAAGCAACTAAAATGAAGAAATACAAAGATGGTCACTTCATACTGGTCAGGGTAAAAATACAAAAAGAGGACATTTCAATTCTAAATATTTATGCCCCCAACATAAATGCACCCAGATTTTTGAAACAGACCTTTATTGGTCTGAGCAATATGATATCCTATGACACCATAATGAGGAATTTAATACCACCTTTCAGAACTAGAAAAACACTCTAAACAGAAACTAAATAAATATACAAGAGACTTAAACATGACTGCAGTTTAAATGGGCTTAATATACATATATACAGAACACATCATCCCAAAGCTAAGAAATACATGTTCTTTGTATCAGCCCACAGAACATTTTCCAAAGTAGATCATATTCTAGGATACAAATCAAACCTCAAAAAAATCAAAAAACTTAAAATTACACCTGTATCTTTTCAGACCACAAGGCAATGAAAGTGGAATTCAACTCCAACATAAATTTTCATCCCCACACAAAGGGAAGGAAACTAAACAATATTATGCTGAATGATAGTTGAGTCAAGGAAGAGGTAAAGGAGAAAATCATTAACTTCCTCAAACATAACAGCAATGAAGACAAAAGCCACAAAAACCAGTGGGATACTGCAAAAACATTACTAAGAGGGAAATTTATAGCATTAGATGTATGCATCTGAAAAACAGAAACATCAATTACCTAATGCATCATCTTAAATAAATGGAAAAGGAATCCCAAACCTAGCAGAGGAAAAGAAATAAACAAAATTAAATCAGAAATAAATGAAATTGAAAATACAAGAGAATCATCAACAAAATTAATGAAATAAAAAGTTCATTCTTCAAAAAGATAAATTAAATTGGCAAACCATTTGCCAGATTACATAGAAACAGAAAAGTAAAATCTTTAATCACCTCAGCAGAAATGCAAATGGAGACATAACAGCAGATACCACAGAGAGACAAGAGATTATCTCTGGCTACTACAAAAATGTCTATGCCCACAAATTTCACAACGTAGAGGAAATGGACCAATACCTGGAATCACATCATTTCCCAAGAATTAACCAGACAGAAATGCATCTTTTGAACAAACCAATATCAAATGCAGAGATTGCAGAAACAATAAAAATCCTTCCTACAAAAAGAACAAGAAAAAGCTCTATATGAGATAGCCTCCTACCAAAATTCTATCAAGCCTTCCAAGAAAAGCTTGTACCTATATTGCAGAATCTATTCCAAAACATTGACCAGGAAGGAAACTTCTCCTATGTGTTCTATAAAGCAGCCATCACCCTTTCTACAACTAAAAAGGAGCACTACAGACCAATTTCACTAATGAATATTGTGGTAAAAATAATTAAATACTGGATAACAGATTGATTGCAGATACAAAATTAAAAAATTATACGCCACAATCAAGTAGGCTTCATCCAGGGATGCAAAGCTAGTTTAACATACATAAATCTATACATGTAAATCACCATATCAATAGAAGCAAAAACAAAGACCATGTGATCCTCTCAGTAGATACAGAAAAAGCATTTGGGTTATAATCTAATGCCAGTTTATTTATTTTGAACTCAAATTGTTTCCGCTATGGCCTTTGGAAGCTCATTCACTTGGGTTTCTAGTTTCTTTGTCAGAACTCCGTAGTTGTGTGTGGGAGCATGTTGCATGTGTGTTTATGTTTTGAACATTCTCTTGCTTTCTAACACTGTAAAATATTCCAGGTTCATTGCACATAGTCCCTTTCCTAACCCTAGAATCAAGCATTTCTTCATCAGCGGTGGTTCCCTGTATTACTTGAGAACAGTATTAGAAATCAAGATTTATTGCTACATGACTGATTGCTGCTGAGACAAGAGCCCTACTCAGCTGAGTGACAAGCTAACTAACCCTTGTACAGAACCATAACTGTGTACATGTATCTATAGGAATTTGCAGTATAATTTTCTATGTTATGCTAAATGTGAGCTTATACCAATTCATCCAACTTGATTTCATGACCACATGGATTACTTCAGTCTTTTCCCCTTTTTATCTGCACCTTCTCACAACAATGAGAAACCAAACTCCCACCACATGTCATGTATTTACCTAATTGTTTAATCCTAGTAGATATGTATGATGATTGAGAATTGTTTGATCCATACCCTTGATTATGTAAATTTGGTAAATTTCATTACTAAGAATATTTTTTAAAATGTTTGTAAAACCAGATTGTAATAAAAACGCACATATGATGATATACATTCTATGTATTTGATATAACTATTTTGTGTTAGATTGTGCGTAAGGTACATCTATTTTATATCTATGGGTCAGTTCCATATTTATTTAAAAGTTCAAATTCCCCTGGTGACACTCAGAGCCAGTTATTTTATTCTACTTATGTAATGGCTCATGTCTGCTTTCAAGGGTTACACAGTCCAGCTTGGATTTGTAACTAGGGAGACATAAAAAGATACTGCTGAGCCCTTCTGCTTAAGTTTCTGTGAAACTAAGATTTCTTGTGCATATCTGGGTAGTTATAATCTGGATAAGCGCATAATTGGGAGTTGCGCCTGGGAGTCTCTTAGTCTCAACTATTATCTGTGCATTTTTTATTTCTCCCATACCCTTTCCCTTTAGGAAAGCTCCGTATAAGTATGAGAATATGCTCTGTTGAGTCTTGTTATTCAACCACATAACTCTGTGGCAAGGACTCACAAGGCTATCTGAGATCTGAGGAGGAACTTATTCTTGTAACTTTATTCTCATACAAATCTGCGGTATGGCATAACTAGACCCAGGAGAAAGGGGAACTAAGAGTGTGATGACCATAATGACTTTTACCTCTCTCCAGTCTCTCTTCATAATTAGGCATCTCATTTGCCCTGTTTTTATATTTTGTCATTTTCTGATTCTCTAAGTTCTTTGGTGAGTAACCAAAAAAAGGAAACTTTAACTTAGATTGCTGGTAAATTTCCCCAGAACAAACTCTTATTCAGAGACATTAACCCTTCCTGAGCATGCGTCCTTTCCCAACAAAATACTATGTCCAAATGTACAGGAATAGTAGATCAGAAATTAATTACTTTCCTTCGGGCATAGCTAACAGGATACATTTCTAGAAATGGAGAAAAGGTGAAAGAGGTCCACGTATTTATGCTACAATATTTCAGTGCCATTAACAATAAATATTTTCTTGTGCAATGTAATATAATTAATATAAACACATTTATAATAATATTTTAATATATTTATATAAATTAATTAGCTGTTCATGTATTACAGACACATATTAAACACATTTTATTTAGCATAATTTCCCAAACAAAAATTCAAAATTAAAGTATTATCCATAATATTAACTAAATTTTTGTCCTAAATTATGTTAATTATATTTTATATTTTCTAAAATAAAATTTTTTAAACTTCTTATTTGCACGTTGTGGAGCCCAGCCCTTTTTTATCTGCTTGTTTTTTTCCATTGGCTTTAAATTTAGGAAGTCACTTTAATTTCACTTTAGTTAACTTTTATTTCATCTTGCTTCACATTTGATTACTTTTAAATTTTTAAATGTTTAAAATGCTAATTTCAGAGTAATTAATTAATTTCTATGTTTTTTTAGGTTGTTTTCCAAGTGATAATGTTTTTTTATTTTGTTTTCTCTACACATTTTTGTGAGACTTCTGTGTATATCTTAATTAAAATATAATAGTCAACTAAGTATTAATTATTGGTTTGTTTATTGAAAAGTCAAATTTTGTTGTTTTGTGGGATTTTTGCTAGTTCTTTTCTTTTCTTTTCTTTTTTTGGTAATCTTTATCCATGTGTTACTAAATCCCTGCATCATAATTTTTAAAAATCGGGTTGTAGTAAACATAGAGGTGAGACAGAGCACTCCATTCCTGTTCAGTCTTTTCATTACTGAAACCACATGCAAACATTTCCACCAGTCATATCTTAGATTCTTAATAAATGGGGATGCTGTAGTAGACAGAACATCTAACATAGATTGAAGGTCCCTGGTTGAGGTCAGTAGGGGTAAGATGTGTCACTTTTAAATTATGGAGAAGAGATGGAAAGAAGGTGGTGTAAATTTAATATGTATGTCTGTCCCAAAACGTATCCGTTGAATCTTAACCACAAATATAGTTGTATTTGGAAGTGGAAATTTGGGGAAGTAATGAACTCATGAAGGTTAGGTCCTCCTGATGAGATTAGTGCCCTTTTAAGTGGAGAGCACAGTTAAATATTTCTTTCCATTCTTAATCATGTGAGGAAATGGCAAAGAAGGTGGACCCTGCTGTACTGTCACCTAATGGGCACAATGTTAGGGTATATGGTACACGTCCTGGGTGAGAGGCACAAATACAAGAGACCTTACCTAAAAAGTACAAGTATTGTAAACTAGTCACTTGGAATCTCATATGAATCTGAATTTAAAAACAAATAAAATTCAATAAAATACAAAAGGAGGTGGACCATCTGAAAACCAAGAAGAGGGGCCTTATCACGAACTCAGCCAGACTTCATCCCTGATCTGGGACTGCCAAGCTCAAGACATGTGAACAGCAAATGCCAATTGTTTAAGCTGCTCTGTCTATAGTATTTGCTGTAGCAGCCTGAGCGAAGATGAGGGGCCTCACCATCCTCTGCATAGAGTTTTGTAACATCAAGAGAAGACCAATGATAGTTATTTATTTTTCTATTCTTTATTTGCACCAATCTGAAATGCAAATCCAGTGTTTGTTAGAGCTGCTTTCTCTTTTCACGACGAAGCTATTCATATGCCTACAAATGAGACCAAATACTATGAAGCGGTATTACCTAGTGCTAGACACTGTTGTCATTATCTTCAAACCACTGCTAATGTTTTTCAATTTCATTTAAAATAGTAACTGTGATAACTTGATGTGGTAAGCTCTTGTTTCTAACACCCTCACCTGCTGCTGTCTCCTCTGCGTTGGATTCCTTTAAGCAAATTGCTCTATCTAGTTTCTTTCCGAGTGTTCATTACCTTCCCGTCAGCACTTACGGCCTCTCTTTTTCAGTAACTACTTCTTATGTCGTGGAAACGCCCTCATGTCTGGGGAAGTTTCATTGAATTGCATATACGTAGGAGAAGAGCATAATGTCTTCTTCTAGGTGGAGCAAATATTTAAATGGAACACAGAAAAGAAGAAGAGTTTATATTCTGTTTTTCTTTATGAGTCACTACACTAAACTGAATGAAAAATATCCCAGTGAACTCTTTTCCTTGCTAGCCCCAAACACAGTTAACTGATGAACAATCATATACGGCTTTACTATTCATTTTATAGTTATTGATTGCTTATGAACACACATATCTCTAAGGTCATATAAAAAAAACTAGCTTTAGTTTTACAAAACGGATGATGCTAAGGCAAGAAGGATGGATGTTGTGTTGTTTTATGAAAAATTTTATTTGGCAAGACTGTTTATACATGTATATCCAAACAATCATATCTTTTCTATAACCTCAAGAAAATAAATAAATAAAACTCAAAATGCTAAAATGCTGTCATGTGATAATTTTTCAATATAAAAAATTTGCATGATTTATTATTTGTTTCTTATAGTGAAATTATGTATATTAACAATATCCGTAGATATTTGATTGTAATTTTATGCTATGACAATAATTTTATCCAGTATTTATATCATATGCTATATATGCTATCAAGCAACCTCGTAGGGCACTCTAGAGTAAAAGGTAAGGAATGATCCATTTACGAAAGTTCACCCTAATTTAATGTATTTGTAGAGATAATTAGAATACTGGATCTGTTCATTAACATTTCAAATCTCATTTAAATGTAAATTGTAATATTCTCTTTTTCTGCAACACTAGGTAGTTAGTGTCTTTCATGAGTAATAAGTAATTTGTTCCCCATTAGGTACAAGAACATATAAAGAGATAAATCAAAATCTGATAAGAGGCCCCATTAAAATGGTAACTCACTTGGTAGAGAGAGTATAAAAAACACTGTTTCACTATTATTTCATTATTAATGATCAAACCAGTTCATATGTCAACAGCTTTAGTATTGATTAGTTTCCTCTGTGGTATCTGTAATGAATGCAGGTAACTGAAAATATCTCTGTAAGCTTATATTAAAAAATCAGTTTAATTCTACAAAACCCTTTGCACAGTAATTCAGATTTTAAAAATCTGAAATGCAACTCTGCTACAAATAGATTTAAGGAGTAGAAAGATAAATAAAAAATTCAGTGGTATGATACGTCCTCGTAATGATATCAAACCACTCAAGAAACAGATTTTTAGAATTCATACAGGTAAGAAACTCGTTGATGTACAACGAATTGACTTCTTTGTGCATCAGCTTTATCTCGCTCCTACCTAATTTATCACTTTCTTCAAGTAACTGATAGTTGCTTTATGACATTGCTCTTTAAAAAGTGTTTTCTCTCTCTCTTTTTTTGGGGGGTGGTGGTAAGATATAACTTTTATTACAAGATAAAAAGGAATACAGAAGGAGTAAAAAGCACCAAAGCTTCTGGAAGGGGGAGAGAACCGAAGAACCTCCTCGGGATTCTCCACGTGGGAAAAGTGTTTTCCTAATGAATTAAGACAATGTTTCTGCCAATCTTTCATAAATTTATTTTCTATGTGTATATATATGTGTGTGCTTATATATTTTTTGTGTTTGTGTTAGAATGTGTGAGGGCAAGTGTATAAGTTGAATATTATATAAACATAATTATAAATTTTAGTAAATTGTTAATGCTTAATGTGTTATAAATATATTGTCATTACCTCCAACACCTTCAAAGTTTGAAAGACGGCAACGTTAAGGGCATATATTCAGGATTTGGACTCACTATTTTCAAATTTGATATTAGTGGCTTTGTTTATGTGATTTGTCCTTTCTTTAATCTTTCAGAAGGAAAGTGGGAATACTGATCTACCAATCTTGTAAATTGTTGAGATGATATACTCTCAATATTATTTAAAATATATAATATCATATATGTATAAATTTCCTATCTTATTTTCTTTTATAGATAGGTAATTCCCGGGTTAGTTACAGAATTAATTCTTGCTTTTGCCAGAAGTCTACATCTTAGCATGAGTTATGCTATGGTGTGAATGTTTGTGTCCTCTCAAAATTTATTTGTTAAAATTCTAATCACAATGTGATGATATAGGAGGTGAGATATTTAGATGACAATCAAGCTGTATGGTGAAACACTGATGAACAAGATTAGGTTCCTTATAAAAGAGACCTCACCCTTCCTATCATGTAAGGTTGTAATGAGAAGAATTTGGACCCTTACAACACACTGACTATGCTGGCACCTTGATCTTGGACTTCCCAGATTCCAGAATGATATGAAATAAATTTCTGTTGTTTATAAGCCACCAGTATACGACATTTTGATATAGCAGCCCAAAAGGACTAGAACAGGATGATTTCAACCTTCTGATCACCTTCTTGCTATGCTCCTTCACAGCCTTGACTAGTCTTTCAAAAACAGAAGTTCCCAAATTAATCAACATGAAAAATGCGAACAATACCTAATATGAATGGACAAGAAAGATGAATAGAAACTTCTCTAAAGAAGATAGATGAATGGCTAGCAAACAAAGGAAAAGATATTCAACATCTGTAATTAACAGAGAAATATAAATCAAAACCACCCTAAGATATCACCTAACCCCAGTAAGACTGGCCAACATCACAAAATCTCAAAGCTGCATGTGCTGGTGTATATGTATAAGGAAGGGGATGCTTGTACACTGCTGTTGGGACTGCAAACTAATACAATCTTTTTGGAAGGAAGTATGGAGAATCCTCAAAGAACTAAAATTAGACCTCCCAGTTGATCTTGTTATGCCATTACTGGGTATCTACCCAGAAGAAAAAAAGTCATTTTATCATAAGGACATTTGCACTAGACTATTTATCACAGTTCAATTTACAAACGCCAAACTGTGGAAAAACCTAAATGCCCAGAATTGGATTAACAAGCAAGCAGTGGTTTATGTATACCATGGAGTACTATTCAGCCACTAAAAAAATGGAGACTTTACATTTTTTATATTAACTTGAATAGAGTTGAAACACATCCTTCTTAGTAAAACATCACAAGAATGTAGAAAGAGGAATCCAATGTACTCAGTTTTGATATGAGGACCATTGATGACCTAATAGGTGGTGAGGGGTGATGGGCAGGAGGAATGGAGAGAGGGCAGGAGAGAGAGGGTGGGGGTGTCTGTAAAAAGTTAAATACCACCTGGCCACTATTAAGAAGTTAAAAAACAAGAGATGTTGGCATGGATATAGAGAAAACAATGTTTATACAACATAACATTGGTGGGATTGAAAATAATACAACCTTTATGGAAAACAGTATGGAGATCACTTAATGAGCTAAAAGTGGAACTACTATTCAATTTAGAAGTCTCACTAAAAGAATAGAAATCATATTATCAAATAGATACTTGCACTTGAATGTTTATTTCAAGTTTATCAGTTGATGAGTAGCCAAAGAAAAATGTGGTGTGTGAGTGTGTATGTATACATGCATATATACATATATATATGCACAAAAATCTAGCCATAAAAATAATGAAACTATGTCATTTGTAGCAACTGAGATGGAATTGGAAGTCATTATCCTAGGTAATTATACCAGGAATGGAAAACCAGATACCACATGTTCTCAACAATAAGTTGTAGTAAAATGATGGGTACACAAGGTCACAACAGGATATAAAGGACATTGGAAAGTCACAAACAGAGTGTCCTACGAGCAAGATGGATTAAAGGAAGACTGTGCGGGGCAGAGGCACAGCGAAAGCCCTGACTCTACAGTTTATCCCTATAACAAAAACATTTGCACACTTAATATTTTGAAATTAAAAAAAATTTTTACAATCTTACAGTAAAGAGAACTAGAAAATACAACCTTGACCAAGGGAAGAAAGTTAACATTAGCAAGAATGTCATGTGGATTTCAGGGACCTCCTGATATGATGTAATATATGGGCCGTCATCTCTGTGGTCTTCTTTCCCAAAAAAACCCATCATCCTAATCTAATCATGAGAATAATGTGTGACAAAGCCAGATTGGTTGACATTCTACAGCAACAGTCCCCAGCCTTTTATGTAGCAGGGGTTGGTTTCTTGTAAAAAAAAAAACGTTCCATGGACCCCGAGGAGTGGTCTTGCTAAGTGTCTGCAAGTGATTGATCTATTGTGATCATCCCTATGGGGTCAATCCTCTCTGGTAATGATAATCCGTTTTTGCAGCCGTTTTCCAGCACTATCATCACCACATCGGTTCCACCTCAGATCATCAGCCATTATTCTCGTAAGCAGCTTGCAACCTAGATCCCTCACACGGCTAGTTTATACTGAGGTCCTTGGCCCTGTACTTGGAGATGGCAGTTCTAAAGGATACCTGGCCAGTCTTCCTCAAGGCTGTCAAGAAGTCATGAGAAACAAGGAAAGGCTGAGAATCTAACACAGAACAGAGGAAACTAAGTAAACATGGAAATTCAGGGCAAAGCAGTGCCCTGGATCAGATCCTGGAACAGAAAGAGAGCAAAATGGAAAAAAAGGGTGAAATCTGGAGTTTAGTTTAAAAAAACAAAAAGTTGTATTTCTCTCCTAAATATTATAACTCAGCCGCCCATTTAGAAAATATCAGTTAGGCTGGGCACAGTGGCTCAGGCCTGTAATCCTAGCACTCTGGGAAGCCGAGGTGGCTGGATTGCTTGAGCTCACAAGTTCAAGACCCCATCTCTAAAAACAGCTGGGCATTGTGTTAGGTGCCTGTAGTCCCAGCTACTGAGGAAGCTAAGGCAAGAGAATTACTTGAGTTCAAGAGTTTGAGGTTGCTGTGAGCTGTGATACCATAGCACTGTACTAAGGATGACAAAGTGAGACTCTGTCTCAAAAAATAAATAAATAAATAATAAAAATAAGTAAAATAATAAAATAAACATAGAAAATATAAGTCAAACACTAATTGATGAACATTTTACAAAATAAACAAATCAATACTTTCCAAAATAGTTAAGGTCATGAAAAACACGAAAAGACAGCAATAACTGCCAGATTGAAGGAGAATTAAGGAGATGCAACCACTAAAATGCAATGTGGTATCATAGAATAGAAAAGGACATTTGTGAGGAAAAGAGGTGAAGTCTGAATAATGTCTGTAGTTCAAGTTAGTAGTACTCTATCAATGTTATATAAGATGTTAACATTGGCTTGGCTCCTGTGGTTCAAGCGGCTAAGGCGCCAGCCACATACACCTGAGTTGGTGGCTTCCAATCCAGCCCGGGCCCACCAAACAACAATGGCTGTGACCAAAAAATGGCCAGGCCTTGTGGTGGGTGCCTGCAGTCCCAGCTACTTGGGAGGCAGAGGCAGGAGACTCGCTTGAGCCCAGGAGTTGGAGGTTGCTGTGAGCTGTGATGCCACTGCACTCTATCCAGGGCGACAGCTTGAGGCTCTGTCTCAAAAAAACAAAGATGTTAACATTAAAGGAAACTAGACGAAGGTGTATAAACGGAACTCTCTTTATTCTTTTTGCAACTTTCTTATAAATTTCATATTCCAGGATAAGATTATTTAATGCTGCACAGTACACAGTGCAGGTATTTCTGCAGCAAATTGATTGCAATGATTTAATCATTCCACAATATAAATAAGATCATGTCGTATTTCATAAAAATTGTCAGTTGAAAAATAAAATACATTTTGATATTGTATTTACTGTGGAGGTTTTCATTAATGTTTTTAAACAAAAATTACCTTAATAAGTTATTATCTGATTACAGAATTTTTTGACTCCCTTGAAATTGTGCATACATGGCAAATGCCTCAGTGGCCTCATTTTAATCTTGGCCCCAGAACACTTTCTTTCCTCAGGCAGAGAGAGAACTAAAACCCCTATTCCATACATCATATTTCTTAAAGTATAACACCAAAATTGGTCAGTTTATCCCAATGTGGATAAATGTAAAATATTGAATCCGAGGAATAACTAAAATTATTTCTTTTGGAACATCTTGGCAAATTCACGTTGGTCATGAATGTCATGGAGAAAAATTCATAGTGCCTTCAAAGGCAGAGATTTGTTCCTACAGCCTCAGCAGAAAATCACTGCCTGAATGCTGCTCTGAGAGCTGAGTGGCCAACAAATTGCCAACTATTATTTTGTAGGTGTGGTTCTGTGTAGGTTTCAACTCAATTGAACCCATCATGACCCTGAGGCATGATGGGAACTCAGAGTGAAATTCTGTGGCTGAATGTGCACAGTAGCAGTGAAATTACCAAGTGCAACATGAAACGTCAACAGTAATGCTGTCAGCAGTACCTAGAGCCCAAATCACGATAGGAATGGGTGTGATGTATTGACTCAGAATACTGCTGTCAGTGCTTGAGTGCAAATTAATAGCAAGACTTCCTTGTGAAACTGGAAAGATGGTGACTTTCACGGCCATTTAGGGTGGTGACCATTAAGCTATGTATCATTGCCAAACACCAGGATAGAAGTTAAGCTTCCTTTAAAGAAATTACCAAACCACAAGTTTTCATAGCAACTGCCTAAATCTGTAATGGTCCAGATTGGTTAATGGGTAAGGATAGAAGTCAAGCTTCTTTTAAAGAAATTACCAAAACACAAGTTTTCATAGCAATCTGCCTAATTGGTTAATGGGTAAGGTAAATGTATATGGAAACCGAAGATGGAATAAACTAGTGATAGGCTGGACAGAAACAGATATTTATTTTTAAATCATGTTAAAAAGTTTTAAAAGGCTAAAAGATACTAAGGAAGTATGATTCATTTAACTAGGCTTTCTCTTTCATCCCATAACAGAGAGGAATCTGGGTTGATTGCTTCATGTGGGAGATGTGAAATATAGGAATATTAATAGAAAAGATGTCATACAATGGTAAAGAGCAAATTGGTTCTTTATATTGATGACGTTTTGATTGTGGAAAATTCAGAAACAGCAAAAGGAGCATTGCTGTCTTCCAGCAAGCACAGCTTTGGGGTGGTTCTAACTTCTGCTGCTTTCCCAGGCACAAGTACAGGAAGCTGAGAGTTAGGCATTTGGTGCCCCAAATGCTAAGTCATAGCCTGGGGGACAGAGGCCCATTTAGTATATCTGTACCTGAAGGAGTGTGATATTATACAGAAAATACAAAAAACTATAGCAGATGAAAAAAAAGATGGGCAAAATGTTTTCCTGCTTTTCAAAAACCAAAAAGACAGTGCAGATGTTCATTTGTACTGGATGTCACAATCTATGTAGCTAGCTTTAAATAGGAGATTTGCTAAGAATTGTTCACATAATATACAAAGGTTGTTTGAAAAAGCCGGCAAACAGTTAATTCTGAAACCAATTGTCAGCATTAAATTTTAAGAAATCACTGTGTAATGCCACAGAAGACATCCCCTCAAGCCTGGGAAAACAAATACCTTGTTTGAAGGAGCTCACAAATAAAAATAGTTTAAAAAATCAGTAGGCTTATTTGTATCCTGTGAAGAGAACACTTTCTTCGTTTGACACATGTTTCTTACCCTCTTTTAAAGTAACCAGAAAAGAGAATCTAAGGAAATCTTGAGAAGCAGCAGGAATTATAGAACTTAGAAAAGACTGCAATCTACAGAGTGTGATTGGCCCGTATCATGTCAATGCACACTTGATGTTAGAAGTATCTGTCCTACGCTGTGTGCCAAACCTCCTTTGCTCCTTTGAATGCAGGAAAAGTAAATGTGGATGCGTTTCAACAAATGGCATAGAAAGGGCTTTCATGATGATGAGAAATGACCTGGAGTTAATAATCAGTTGTCTCCTCACTGGATTTATAAAAAGACTCATTGTGACAAACACAAAATAATATGGTTTTTGCAGTAGAATAGGCATAATTTTTTTTTGAGTTTACTCACAAGTAGGAAATGTCTTGGTGAGTGTGGGAGAAGAATCAGTGGGGTGCAGACAGTTTGTAATCAGTAAATCTGTCACTTCCACTGCCTGGACAAACACTCCACACTTGACCCATAATTTTCTCCTGCCCTTAGGCCTACAGATTTGTTTCTGTTAGTAACTTGCACAGTGTCCACTAGTTTGCTGGACAATGATCATTTTTTTCGTCAAAAAATAGATTTAAATATTAATATTGGGGATTGATCTTTATCTACAATAGGTAATCATATTTTACCATTATCCAGTAATATCCAGAATACCCTATAGATAGTCTGTGATTATTAACAATGCTTCTCAGAATAACAATGCAACCCTTTTAACTCACACTTTTGGAAACAATTTTTTACCCTTGCGTAAATTAATGGAAATTTACAATTTTTTTTTTACCTATTTGATTACTTTAATGGAATATATGGATGGAAATTATGTGCATTTTAGAGACATACAAAGATTTTAAAGTGTGCCATCAATTATTAAAGTTGGGATCACATCACAGGAAACCTAAACTGGAAGCCAGGTGTTGTACTTCAGCGATGCTCTGTCATTAACGAGCTGTTTGTCCACGAGAGGGTCAAACAAGCTCCCGGAGCCTCAGTTTTCACATTTACAGAACAAAGGTGAAGGTGATGGTCTGGGTTGTCTGTAACATCTTCTTAAAATATGTGACGTCTACTGTAAACATCTCAGATAAAAACTTCACATATTGATTGAAATAATATCAGCTATTTGTATGTTTCTTTTTATGTCTTACTGTGAACTATGTTTTAAGCAGAAGAGGAAAATCCCCAGAAGACTGCAAGGATACAACTACACAAGCATTAACTGGCTAACTTTACTTTACAAAAACAAAATAAAACAAACAAACAAAATGCACTACCATTTTAACTGGATGCTTTAAACTCAAATGTTTATGTATGAAGAGAAACTTGCCAGTTTTTATTTCTTTTAGAAATTTAGGGGGGGCACCCATGGCTCATGGAGTAGGGCACTGGCCCCATATACCGAAGGTGGCAGGTTCAAACCTGGCCTCTGCCGAACTGCAAAACAGAAAAATAGCAGGGCATTGTGGCAGCACCTGTAGTCCCAGCTACTCGGGAGGCTGAGGCAAGAGAATCGCCTAAGCCCAGGAGTTGGAGGTTGCTGTGAGCTGTGTGATGCCACGGCACTCTATTGAGGGTGATAAAGTGAGACTCTGTCTCTAAAAAAAAAAAAAAAAAAAAGAAAGAAAGAAATTTACCCTTATACTTTGTTTAGCCTTAGGAGGATAATATTACCTGTTCCACCATCTGTTAGAGTCTATACTGTATGTAACACTGATTATTGTTGGAAACAGCAGTATGCAACTTTACCTATGAGTTTGTAATGTGTAATAATCATTAAGTTATAGTGATTATTTGATTTTTCAGTTTAAGAAGTTACCACATTAATGTTGGCTTTAACTTTGGATACAAATTTCCATAGGCAAATTCATTATTTCTTTTTTAAAATGCCCCCACAAAACAAACAAAATGTTTTAACAAATCAGGGACCATTACCTACTACCTCATTAAACAGCTGAAGTATAATTTACAAGCCTGCCATTGTGAGTTTGGCAAGGTTATACAACCAAATATAAAATTTGGCCTTTTTAGGAATTACCATTTTTTAGCTCCTATTCAATATTCACTGAGGCATAATAGAACCAAGCTATGTAGTGAAAAGGAAAAGGGAACCATACATTCACCCATGAACTGGTCTGCAAATTGAGCATAGAAACACCTCTGGACTAACACTTTTCATATAAGTGGATGATTTTTTTCCATATAAATGAATAAACTTGCTGGTGAAAGGTACTAATGCTCTGGCAAATGACTATTCCCATAGCAAGTCTCTCCGGGTCAGTGGTTTTTGCTGAGCTCTCCAAAATGGCACATCATCGCTTCTCAGAGTCTGTTTTCACTAGAAGTTCACGTTCGTTCCAAGTGTTAATAGAGTCTAGCCACTTCAGCGAGCTCTGCTCCTATTCCTTGCCAGGAGTTTTATTCTAAACTTTTCAAATATCTTATAAACTATCAAATTCATTGACTTTGAACCTGCTACGATCATAGTAGTCTTTTAGTTTAAAAAGAAATCATCACAACATCACACAGGAACTGATTTCACTAAACCTTTGTTTCTCCTTCTTGGTGTTTATGCTCGGGTTCCAATTTTGTACTTTCTAAACTAAAACTTCAATGGTGCTATTTTTTTCTATTCATGTTTCTTAAACATCTGCTTCATAGTTGGCAAAATGCCATTAATTGCTAAGTTTTCCCCCCCGAACACAGCACTTTGTTTTCCTTGCCTAGTTCTCTTGTACATTCATGTGTTTTTTGGTAATGGATTCAGTCACCATACAGTAATAGTTTTACGGGCCAAGTAAAAGGAATTTGTGCCAATGGGAAAACACTGCAAAATTTTTTGCGGTTATCTAAGGTGCTAGATGGCTAGGTGGTTATACGAATATGTAACTAATTATATTTGACATAATTTTATAGATATCCTATTTTATTCTTAATATCTTAATAGTCACAGGAAACAATAAAATGTATTAATTTTAGAAATTAACAAATGTCCTATTGATGGTGATGATGGAGAAAGGATAGTTTCCCAGAACTATTAACAATGCAGAATTCTACAAGCAGGGACGTGAAGGGGAAGGAGGGACCGGGTTTTACCTGAATACAAGGAGAGAACTCTACAGAGAGAGCTACCTGGGACTTTTCTTTTAAGCACAGCACTTGGATTGCCACAAACCTTCAAAAAGGGAGCTGAGACAAGCAGGGTCCCAACCTCTCACACATTCCTCCTTTCTTTGTCCTGCTGGTATTCCTTGTCAGTATCAGCCACCCAAGAGTATAAAGCCAGGGAATTTTTCTTTTCTTTTTTTTTTTTTAAGCCAGGGAGTTTTTCAATTTAATCAAGATACATCAGTCCTAGGAAAAAAGTGAGGTGGATCCCTGAAAGATATCCTGCACACCCCTCTTTAGCCTTCACTGTTGTCCTCTGTTTAGTTGAAAAGTTGTGTAGCAGAAGACACATCAGCTACCAAACCCTCCTAGCATAGAGGCAATACCGTTTTACATCTACCTGCCACGTAAAGTGCTAGCTGCCACCATACTCTTCATATAAAATGTCAGGGAGATAAGGGCAGTGCAAGTAACATCTCAGACAATTTCTGCTGCTGTCCTCCTTGTGCAGTGCTCATGAGCTGAACTTGGTAAATTGCTCTTGTTTCCTTCCACCAGCCTTCCCATTGTCCCTTTACTTTCTACTGCATTTCACCTAACAGGGCTTTTTATCTGGCAGAGTGATTCAAATCTTTACCTCTGCAGGAGTGGACTCCATGCCCATTTGGCCTGTATTGCCTCAGTGATCCATTGGTCAAGATTCCTGTGAAAGAAAGTATGAGTCGGCCGTGAATTTGTCCCCACCCCCTACTGCTTCAGTGTGTAGCAGCATCTGTTTGACTTGGGCTGATTGAGATTCCTTGACCACTGATACTCTTCAGTCAGCAGTAGCAGACCAAAGACACAGGACAGGGTCAAGTTTAGAGTCAAAGGAACCTTTATCATGTTTCCTTGAACCATTTCTCTTGGCCACTGGCATCCCCAAACCAAGCAAGCCCAGAGTTGTAGTACCAGGACAAACAAACAAAAATAACAAAAAGCTGCCAAAACCCTATTTTGATAACAATAATTGAAACATTGTCAGTTGTATTCTTGTGTGGCAAAGATGGCATAATATACTATCTTCTCATTTAAGCAATTACTAAAACCATCTTCTGATACAACCTCTCAGGTTTTCAGGACGTTATTACCCAGTTGATATGGTAACTCAACATTGTCAATATGGTACAACAATTAGGTTACATTGTGTGTATGTGTGCTACATAAAATCTAAGTTGTAGTGGAGCCCTTCTCCTGAGGTGCGCCATGCACCTTTACATTGTGCCCCTGCGGTGGGAGCTGGTCCATCTCCGACCCTTCTCCTCCCTCCTGCTTCTCCTTCCACTGCCCCCACAAATGCTTGAATTCAGTTTGGGGGTGTGTGGGGGAGGCATGTAGTAACTCACTTTTCAGCAAGGAATGTTACTGCTTTATCTAACCAGCTGATTCCAGGATTAATGATTTCTTTAGGAATGAATAGGGACCCCAGGTAGAATGGACTCATCCATGGATTCATGTAGATGGAAAAGATCTCATGTGGGATAAAATTGAGGTAGATAAAGTGTTACTCATGTCTATGAATATTGATACTGGCAACAGCACTGCAGCCAAATGATTCAGATCTGTTCCCTAAATACGTCTGCTCCTTGAAAAAAGTTTTCTTGGATAATTACCCTTCTACCAGAGAGTCGCCTTCTTGACACTCGCCTGCAATGTCCACAGAATGGTGCCACCCCTGGGGCTGTGTCGGCCTCTGCAGCTGTGATCACTGCTGTGGTGACAGCAATAGCAGAGCGGGCGAGTGGACTTTGCTGAACGGGCACCCACCTGACCCTTGTCTTATGGCTACTTGGCACACAGGCCCCCTACGCAGAGGAGAGTGACTAGCTGACATAGATAAAATAGGTGATAAAATAGGTTTTCACGTCTGCATTATTATTTAGATCACCAGTTAAATATATTCTGGTGGATATTAAAAAGGAAAATAATGCCTTTATACTTTTCTTTCTTTCTTTATTTTTTTATTAAGTCATTTGTACATAGAGAATACATACATCGATGCTATTATGGGATTCGATGTGTTGATTATTTGTACAAATTGGAGTGCTTACATGCTACTAATCAACATAGCTTTCACCTCATTTACCCAATAACAGAATTAAGACATCTGTGTTCTACACCTGATAGATCCAACTTGTACTTGCAATATTACTTTTCCAGATCTATAAACTGAAAGCCAGAATATTGGTCTCTGCCTATAAATTACAATATAGAAGCAGTAGAATGTAAAGAGTAATAATAAAATCAGGCCTCCACCCTTTCAACACTCATGGTTAAAATTCCATGAGGTCATAACACAACTTTTTAGGGTAAGATGACAAGACAGCAGTGCTACGCGCTATGTCCCAGCAGTGCTATGTGCTATGTCCCCCTGCAATTCATACCTTAGGTCTCCAATCCCCAAAATCTTATCACTGTTTCTTAAAAAGGGCCTTTAAAAAAATGATTAAGTTAAACCAATTAAGTTGAAGCTTGTATGTTATCTATGAAGCTTAATGATAACAGAGATTTCTATCTTTATTTCTTTATTTATACCAGTATTTTTGCTACCAGAAAGGTGACCTACAGAAAGTGAAATTTCAGCATATCTGTACAATTTGTATTTGAACAGTCTGATGCAACTATCTATCTGGATTTAGAGAAAAAGAAGGAGATTTTGACATTGATTTCTCTTAGCTTTTATCAATTATTAAAATTAAAAGTTGAGACATTGGAAAGCGAGGTGGGAGTGACGTGCTGGGAAGCTTCGGCGCGTGCGCAGGGAGGTCTTTGCCCGACCTTCAGCCCGGCTGCTAGCACCACGTTCTCTAGGACTGGCGTCGTGGGGCTCTCGGCCTGGGCAGTGCAGCCACAATGGGTCCAAGTTCGAAATATGGCAACTTTGAAAGATATTACCAGGCGACTAAAGTCCATCAAAAACATCCAGAAAATTACCAAGTCTATGAAAATGGTAGCAGCAGCAAAATATGCCCGAGCTGAAAGGGAGCTAAAGCCGGCTAGAGTATATGGAGTAGGATCTTTGGCTCTGTATGAAAAGGCTGATATTAAGGTGCCTGAAGATAAGAAGAAGCACCTCCTCATTGGTGTGTCGTCAGACCGAGGCCTGTGCGGGGCCATCCACTCCTCAGTTGCCAAGCAGATGAAGAGTGAGGTGGCTGCACTCACAGCAGCCGGGAAAGAAGTTATGATTGTTGGGATTGGT
>CAUYON010028701.1:0-21480 GCA_963573935.1 Arctocebus calabarensis
ACTACTCAAAGCAATACACAATTTTAATGCAATCCCTATTGGCTCAACTGTCATAGTTTAAAGATCTCAAAAAAAAAATACTTCATTTTATATAGAATAAGAAAAAACCTCGAATAGGCAAGACATTACTCAGAAATAAAACAAGCAGGAGGAATCACACTACCAGACCTCAGATGATACTATAAATCCATAGTGATCAAAACTGTATGGTACTGGCACGAAAACAGAGAGGTAGACGTATGGAACAGAAGAGAGAACAAAGATGAACCCAGCTACTTACTGTTATTTGATCTTTGACAAGCCAATTAAAAACATTCAGTGAGGAAAATATTCCCTATTTAACAAATGGTGCTGGGTGAACTTGCTAGAGACCTGTAGAAGACTGCAACTGGATCCACACCTTTCACCATTAACAAAGATAGACTCTCACTAGATTAAAGATTTAAACTTAAGACATGAAACTATAAAAATACTAGAAGAAATTACAGGGAAAACTCTTAAAGAAATCAGCCTGGGTGAATATTTTATGAGGAGGACCCCCCCAGGCAATTGAAGGAGCATCAAAAATACACGACTGGGACCTGATCAATCTAAAAAGCTTCTGCACAGCCAAAAACACAGTAAGTAAAGCAAGCAGACAGCCCTCAGACTGGGAAAAGATATTTGCAGGTTAAGTCTCCGACAAAGTTTTAATAACCAGAATCTACAGAGAACTCAAACATATTAGCAAGAAAAGAACCAGTGATCCCATCTCAGGATGGGCAAGGGACTTGAAGAGAAACTTCTCTGAAGAAGAGAGGTACACAGGCTACTAACACATGAAAAAATGCTCATCACCTTAATCAGAGAAATTCAAATCAAAACCACTTTGAGATTTTTATCAAATCAAAACCCAGTAAGATTAGCCCACATCACAAAATCCCCAAACCAGAGATGTTGGCGTGGATGTGGAGAAAAGGGAACACTTCTGCACTGCTGGTGGGAATGCAAACTAATACGTTCCTTTGGAAAAATTTTTGGAGATCACTTAGGGATTTAAAAATTGACCTGCCATTCATTCCTTCAATTTCTCTACTAGGTATATATCCAGAAGACCAAAAATCACTTTATAATAAAGATATTTGCACCAGATTGTTTATTGCAGCCCAATTCATAATTGGTAAATCTTGGAAGAAGCCCAAGCACCCATCGACTCACAAATGGATTAATAAATGCATGTACACCATGGAATATTATGTAGCCTTAAAGATGCAGACTTTACCTCTTTCATGTTTACATGGATGGAGCCAGAACATATTCGTCTTAGCAAAGTATCTCTTATTAAATGTAGAGTATCAATGTCTTTATATAGTGATCAGGAAAATGCCATGAAGGCTATTTGTAACAGTACGATCAAAACATTTCTGAATGTATATGAATCGTGCCCTATGATTGCACCAATGTACAGAATTATGATTCAATAAAATTATAAAAAAAAAAAAGAATGTAAGAAAAAGTATCCAGTGTACTCAGCCTTACTATGAAACTAATTGATATCTTTCATACAAGAGCCATAGCCCATCTATAGCCCAAGCAAGGGAAAGAGGAGGGGAGAAGAGGGGGAGGCTGGGTAGAGGGAGGGTAATTGGGGCACCACACTTATGGTGCATTTTACAAGGGTACATGTTAAATTTATAAGTGTAGAATATAAATGTCTTAACACAATAACTAAGAAAATGCAGTGAAGGCTAACCAATTGACCAGTTAGATGAAAATATTTCAAATGGTATATAAAACTAATACATAGTACCCCACAATTACATTAATGTACACAGCTATGATTTAATTAAAAAAAAAAAAACAAAAAAAAAGAAAGAAAAATTCTTTCACTGGTATGCTACAAATATAAATACCTACATTCTGAATCTAGCTTTTAAAAAATTCTTCCAACTCCTAAAATCCATATTTTCTCTCCCCTTTGGTCATAATTGAACAAATAGAACAGGACCATTGCAAGCATAAAAGCTACTAAAGAAACTAATCTGCCTCATCATTTTAACTTAGGTGTGCCCTTTAAAAATATTTAGCAGTGTTTTCTTCTCCCCAAAGCAGAGCCTGAAAGCAAGCTCTCTTTCAGTTATATTAATGGAGTCTTATTGAAAAAAAAAAAAAAGAATTAGGTAATCCCTGGTGCTTCAAGGTCCTGATATTCGTGAAAGCTATATGTGTGAGACTGGATTGGATTGTTCCTTCATTTGAATAACAGACTAATTAGGTTTCTCCTTTTGGGAATAATTTCACATATGTGTTTAGTAATAGTCATTTTATTAGAAACACCAAATTGCTATTTGAAGTTTGTCACTGGCACTCGACACCCATTCACCCACTATACCATTCATTCATGTATTGAGTGCCTACTATGTTTCAAGCACTATAGTTGGAGATTGGGTTTCATAGTTAAAGCCAACAAACAAAAAGATATAATTTCTGTCTAAAGGTTCTTGATTACATGGTAAAGAAATAGACAAAGTAAGCCTACAAGGATATGGACTGTGCTACTTACCAAGTTGAAAATATATAGGGCACAAATGAGAACATGGGAGAGGGTGACCTAACTTATTCAGGACAGCGGATGTGAGAGTCAAGGATGTCAGGAAAACCTTCCATAATAAATGGATAAATTGGTTGACTATAGAAAATGGAGTTAACATGACTCAGGTGGAGAAAGGAAGGGGAGACTTTCCAGGCACAAAGTGCAGCAAGCTCAGAGACACAGGAAAATGAAAATGGTGAAACTGCTGCCTCTGCTATAAAGGATTGGGACAGAATAAGGAAGAGGTTGTCTACTTCTGACAATTGAAGGAAGCACTATTGAGACAATGCCAAATTAGAAAGCCCCATCCTGCTGAATCCAGGAGTCACCTCTATTGCTGTTGGCTCCAAAGTTATGTTGCTTCCTCTGCAACCTGCACTTACAGAGTAAATGCCTCTTGACTGCAGGTTGTCTAGTTACAAACAGGGGTAGGGGAAGTTGCAAGAGAGTCTGGGAAGTATGGATTTTACCTTTCTAGATTTTGCCCTGTAGAATGGATTTAGAATGATTAGTGAATAAACCAACCCTAATCCCTGCCGTGGATTTCACTTAAACTAAAAGAATTATTTATCTATTTGAAATACCAGTTTTAAGGCTGGATTGCAACTCAACTATGGAAAATTCTCTTAAAGAAGTACCATTAAACTCTAAATATTACAAATCTGTAACCTGGGGAGGGGCGGGTGTTGCGGGAGGGAAGGAGCAAACCAGAGAGCGTTGTCCTGAGAGGAGTGAAGGCGGCAAAATGGCGGACCGCTTCTCCCGCTTCAACGAGGACAGAGACTTTCAGGGTAATCACTTTGATCAATATGAAGGAGGACACTTGGAAATTGAACAAGCATCCCTTGACAAGCCTGTAGAATCGGATAATATTGGACACTGCTTACTCCAGAAACATGGGTGGAAGCTGGGCCAGGGATTGGGAAAATCTCTTCAGGGGAGAACAGATCCCATCCCGATTGTGGTCAAGTATGATGTCATGGGCATGGCCGAATGGAAATAGAACTTGATTATGCTGAAGATGCTACTGAACGTCGTTGTGTCTTGGAAGTGGAAAAAAGACACAGAAGAGCTGAGACAAAAGTATAAGGATTATGTTGACAAAGAGAAGGCCATTGCTAAGGCTTTGGAAGATCTCAGAGCCAACTTTTACTGCGAACTTTGTGATAAGCAATACCAGAAACATCAGGATTTTGACAACCATATCAACTCCTATGATCATGCACACAAGCAGAGATTAAAAGATCTCAAGCAGAGAGAGTTTGCTCGAAATGTTTCTTCAAGATCCCGCAAGGATGAAAAAAAAAAAAAAACAGGAAAAACACTTCGGCGGCTCCATGAGTTAGCAGAGCAAAGAAAACAAGCTGAATGTGCACCTGGAAGTGGTCCCATGCTTAGACCAACCACAGTGGCTGTCGATGAAGAAGGTGGAGAAGATGATAAGGATGAATCAGCTACAAACAGTGGCACAGGAGCTACTTGTGGCCTGGGATCTGAATTCTCCACAGATAAAGGAGACCCTTTCACTGCAATACAAATCACTAATCCCACTGGACTGACACAGGCTCCTGGATTAAGCTCCCAAGGTATCAGCTTTGGCATTAAAAATAATCTGTAACCTAAAAATAATAATCTGTTTTTGATTTTCTTAAATTTTTCTATTCGTAATGCTATATATTCCTGGAGTTGAATAATACTTACCTTTTAGGAAGACATTTATGATCTCAGTTGACCAAAGACATACTCTGGCCAATATTTAATAGTTGTTACACTATGAATTCTAAAATTTGAGGAGACAGAGACCTAATACTCCCTGACACCAGATGTCAAGCATATTACTTAGTTTTACATTGTATTAGGTATATCTTCCCTCCCTATACCCACATCACAGGCATAGCTTCATCTGATCTGTTTACTGCTTTCATGTTTGTCCCATTATAAGAAAAATCCTAAAGAGATTAAAATTACAGCCAATTAAAGTCTTAATAGCTCTCAAGTCTTTGTATGATACACAGTCATTACTTTTAAGGCCACTCTTCCTATATAACAGCAAGAATTCTGAGCAATATCTCCATTTCAGGAAAGGCAGAGCCAGGATACCCTGGAAATAGAGGAGGAATAAAAGCATGAATAAAAATAATGGGGTGTTAAGAGGAGAAGGGTGTAGTTAGCTATCTTCAGACCAACAGAATTAAATGCCCAGATTATAAGAGTTGGTCATTTGGAAGCCAGTGGTGAAGGAAGTCGTTTCAGAAGTGTGTGAAGAGGGGAGTTGTCTTTGACAGGTAAAAAGAGAGTGACCATTGGACTAAACATAATTTTGAGAGAATGTTTGTATATGGTTTAGTTTGATTGGATATTTAATGAAAGATAATTAGGCATAACTAAATGCCATATAACTCAGTTAAGAATCAATCTCTGTTCAAGGTGATGGATATGCTAATTACCCTGATTTGATCTTACACATTGCATACAGATATTATCAATACATAAAATTAAAAATAAAAGAAAAAAATAGAAGTAGTGACAACATCTAGCCCAGTATGGGAAGGACCACATCAGTTATTCGGCATTTGTGTGGGTAGTAGGCAAAAATAAACTGATTTACTTTAGTTGTTAGTCTTGAAAGAACCAGAAAGCCTTGGAGTACAGGATGTGGTGATTCCTTAGCAGACTCACAGATCTGCTGTTTGTTTTAATTTGTTTGTTTGTTTGTTTTAATTGTTTAGTTGACTGGTTTTTATTTTTAAATTTTTATTTTGAGTTCATAGAAAATTTTTAAAAATCAACTGCTCAATGTTAAGTATACATCATTAGCTGTTTATAGGAGCTCAATACTTGAAAGACAATCTCCCCAAAAAGAATGCTTTATTTTTTCTTCAATATTTATGCCATCTAACTGAACCTTTGTTCCCTTTGTTGGACATCCTCCCATCCCCTGCCCCCCAGCCCCTTATAAAACCATGAGAACCAAGAACATTTTACTCTTTGCTTCTATGAATTCAATTTTTTTTGATTTCACATATAGGTGAGATCATTGCCCAGTAATTCTTTAGAGAACATATCAATGTCACCCAAACTGTATTCAGAAAATCTCTGGAGTCTCATGTTAAATTATTACCAGTAGGATATAAAAATCACATTTTGCTAATGATGATAGTAGATTAAGAAAATCTTGACTTTTTAAGAGAATTCATTAAAAAAGTAGAATAGTTTTTAACAGACATGATAGAATTCCTAGTTGATTATGGGAGGGAAAAAAAGATTTCCAGAGGGACCATTTAGAACAGTTAAAGGATAATAAGAATGATAAAAATTCATCTATTTTAGATTTTTAGCATATAATGAATAATTCGTACACTCACTCTAGTTTGCAAAGAAACTTTGATTCCCATATTATGCACATTAATTTCATTTTCCTGGAGAGTTCAGAAAGATAAAGGAATATAAACATTTAAGAGATTATTTAAAAGTTCCAATCTTTAGTTATTTTGAGTGTAGATGCATAGTTCTGATTTGTTAGTGATCACTATTTTGTAAGTTCATTTTATTTAGAAAAAAATGGCTCAATAAAGAAAAGATTTTAAATCCCATATAAAACTGTACATTATTAAAATTATACGTAAGCTATACCATGATATAACATTAGAAATATTTACCCTGTTTAAAAAATGAAGAGTATGTTAAGGTGAAAATTAAGTGGAGTTAGGTAGTATGTACCTGAGACAAATTTACAAAAAAATAGTCTTTTTTGAGTTAGTAGATAGTTTGTAAGAGAAAAAGTCATTAAATTAATACATTATAAATACATAACATTTTAAAATTTTTAGAGAATCTTAAATACTAAGTTCATTCCTCCCATTTTACTGCTGAAAAAACCAAGCTCTTGGTAAGTGAGTAATTTAATGAAAGTTACAAAGCCAGTCAGTATTAAAGGTGGAACAAATAGAGGCCAATTCATCTAGAGATTGATGAAATATTTTAAGTACTTCGTAATGTGAGTGACCTATGTTTATTATAAGACCAACCATATCTCAACTCTATTTTTTCCTTTCCTCCACTCTTAATTCTAATTTTACATATCTTACACTTGTAAAATTCCTATAGGACACCTTCTGGGATTAGGGAATTTGTGGCCTTGAGGCCACATGTGTCCTGGACACTTGAGCATGGCCTTTTGACTGAAACCAAATTTTATAGAAAAAAATCCTTTCAATAAAATGATTTGGTGTGTGAAGTTTAAATTCAGTCAAGGGACCAAAATTAAGAATCTGGAGGGCCACATGAGGGCTTAAGGCTATAGGCTCCATATCCCTGCTAGGTGGGATGGGGATGGTGAGTACATAGAAAATGAAGGAGGGAGGGAGGAAAAATAGAGATGGAGAGAGAGATTGTTAGGGAAGAAAAAGCAGCAGAGTGCACAGATAACGGACTCACCATCTCATTGCCTACCTAAGAAAACTTCTCTTAAGCTCTAAAACCCAGGCCTCTTCTACTGTTCAAGTATATGACTGTGGTGATTCTCTTCACTACCCAACACCAGTATATCCCCCTGCCTTGATCATCAGTCTGTAGCCATTAGCACACTTTTTCCCATCTAAAACAAGTAGCAGACAAACTAAATCCTATTGACTTCAGTTCTTCCAGTACAAACCTATTTCTTCTGTTCTTCTTTGTACAAAATTCTTTAAAGAAGTTTTCTGTATTCACTGATAGCAACACATCCAGTCCTCTAATTCACACTTAAATCCAGTCCTTTGGCCTACTATTTCTGAAATCACTTGGTCAACATCACCAGTGGATGACATGTTGCTAAATGGGGGTTTCCATTTTCAGTCATTTCATCAGATCTGTCAGTGTCTTTGGGCACAGTTTATCACTCCTTCAAATGTGCTTTTTCAATTGGTACCATAATGTCACAGTCTGCTTGAGTTCCTCCTATATCATATCTTTCGGTCTCCTTTGCTGATTCCTCTTTATCTTTCAATGTCTCAACATGGATGAAACAAACCTGGCTTCA
Source organism: Arctocebus calabarensis (assembly GCA_963573935.1). Lineage (NCBI taxonomy): Eukaryota > Metazoa > Chordata > Mammalia > Primates > Lorisidae > Arctocebus > Arctocebus calabarensis. The sequence continues at coordinate 7,593 of CAUYON010028701.1, forward strand.
GTCCTTGAACAATTTGCCTACTTATACTCCTTCATGCAAATACGAGGCATATGCTGAAAAATCTCAAACAGATAACTCTAGACTTCACCCCTGAACTCCAGACTCTTGTGTCTAACTTCCTTCTTTATAAGTATTCCTGCATCTTTAGTAGGTACACCAAACTTAAAATGTCCTTAAATAAGGACAGGTTCATCCTTAAACCTGTCTTAAAGCTTTCACTGTCTCAGTCTCTAGTAATACCATTCTTTCAATTCTACAGGCCAAAACCTTGAAGTCATCCTTAATTTCTTTCTCTCACATTCCACCTACAATTCCTACAACATGGACTTCAAAAATATTTCTGGCCCAATCTCAACAACTCCACAGCAAACCTTGTGGTCCGCTACCATCTTTAATTATCACTTCTTCTGTATTATTGTGACAACCTCTAACAGTTCTCCCCACTTCCTTCCACTCTTACCTCCTTCTCCACTGTCTGGTCTTTACACGGTAGAGAGCATGATTCTTTCAAATGTGAATCAGTTTATGTTGCTTCTGCAGCTTTTGTACAGCTCATGTCCAGCCTCCAGTGGTTGTCCATCACATTCAGAGCCAATTAGAGTCTACAATGCTGTAACAATTGTTTTCCTCCTCCTATTTCTTTGACATTATTTCTCACTGCCTTCTCTCTCTCTCACTTGATTCCAGACAGACACCCGGGTCTCCTTGCTGGTCCTCAAATATTCCATCCATGCTTCAGCCTAAAGTTTCTACTTTCCTTGTTCCCTCCACCTGCAGCACTCTTTGTAGGGATGTCTGCATGGCTTACTTCTGGCACAGCTTTGCTAAAATGTCCCTTAGTAAGGCATTCCCTGATTTTCCTATTATAACTCCAAACACACCTATAACCCAGCACTCCCTATTCCCTCAACCCTGTTTTATTTTTATTCATTGCACTTATTGTTGGTTTGCATACAAATTTTAATTCTTTCTTTTTTTCAATAAGAGTAAATACTTTTATTCACTTAATAAATGGTTTATAATCCCAGCACTTAGAATTAGTCAAGGGATATAGTGGGCACTGAATGTCCCTATCCAACCTTATATTTGACAACTTCTCATTCACAGTGTAAAAAATAAATAAAATAAATGTTCGAGGACCAAATAATAGAGTACTGCCTGGAAACATTTTCTTTGTGAAGTTATTCTGAATTAGTTTGATTTTTAAAATCCCTCAAGTTTCATCCACCACTGATTAAAGTTAATAAAGAGCTAAAAGCACCCCCAGTTAATGCAGAGTGTCATTATTCATTTATTCATAGGCATTTTTGCTTTATTTAATGCTAAAAAAAGATTCAAAATGCATTTTTAAAAATTGAACAGGGTGAGCTGACATTTATTTCTTATAATGGCAGGTGCCAAGCTCAAGGGCTAGTCAAGGCCCCCAATAAGACTGGAAGACTATAGTCTCGTCTACCCCCTGTATATGCACTACTTAAAAAAAAAAATACTGTATGGTAAAGTGAGTTTTTAAAAGTCAAACTAAATTCTGTATTTTCTAATTATCTCATATAAATTTTTGAGATATTGAGTGTATTTTTAAAGAAATTCAGCACTCTTGCTTTGTGTTGCCTTAAAACACTTGCTTATTCTATAAATTAATGCTAAGGGGATTATGAAAAAAGGTTACTGAAAGAATAAGCAAGCAGCTATTACTCTGAATGAATTCTTTAAAAAAAAATTAGGCTAAGTCAGTAAATAAAGCCTTGCCAGATAAGAACAAATTTGAAAGAAAGACTTTTTTTCTTCTATCCTCATACTCTGGAGGACTCAGCCTGGCTCTGAGCCCTTGAGATGCTCCAAAGACTCACAAATTGCTCTTTCCATCTCTGACATCTGTGAGCTTCAGGCTAATGTATGTATCTGCCCAGGTGATGTAACGGAGTAGTCACACTTCCTCCCATCAATAAGGAAGTGTAAAATTGAGAGTGAGGAATACATAACAGAGAGAATGACCTGAGAACAAATGTTTTCTGTCTCTTTAAAACTTCCCCTACTCTTTTTGGAAACTGCGGCCTGCATCCATCTCTCAAGCAGTGACAGGAGGGACCAGGGAGCGTCTTTTGTTCTTTGTGCAGCTGACCCATCTGGAGATCCCAGAGGTCCTGGGTGGGCCTTCCAGGTGGGCAGAGGTCATGGCAGAGATGAGACATTAGAATCAACTGCATTTGAAAGACAATAGCCTAAAATTGAGGGCCCTCCCTTTAAAAGCTCTATGTTTCTGTTTATGTGCAGGAATTTGGTTCTTTAAGGCAAAACACTCTGACATTTTCCTCCTCTGCAGGAAATAGTACACTTACCTTTCCTTCTCCTCAACCATTTACCCCTGTTCTTCTGACATGGCTTCATGGACACATAGAGAGCTCTCGGTAATGGTACAAACCTACTGGCATCCTCACGTTCGTCTCATCCAATGCTGACCTTTATATTTTATACCCTTCACAAACCCCCAAACCTACCACCCTATTCAGGATTCTCCATTCTATAGCATCAAAAATACTCACCTCAGGTCAAAAATGTTGAGCCTCCCTTGACTCCTCTTTTTATCTCATATCTGGATGTTCACCAAAGAATACAGACCTTCAAATATGTCAACTGCAATGGTAATTTTATGTGTTAGCTTCACTGGATTCAGGGAAGTTCACATAGCTGGTAAGAAATTGTTCCTAGGTATGTTTATGAGGTTGTTTCCAGCACAGATTAGCAACTGAAGCAGTAATTAAATAAAGATCTACATTCACCACCATGGGTAGGCATCACCCAATGTGTTGAGGGCCCAAGAAAAAATTTGGGAAGCTTATGCTCACAATCTATTCACAAGTCTCTCACTTCCCTGAGTCTCTACTCAAATGTCACCTTTGTTCAAGATGGCCTTAGCACTCTGCTTGCTTTGACTAAACTTTTGACAGGAGTCCTTTTAACTCTGCCCCCCCCCTTTCTTATGGCATTTACTTTAGAAAGCTTACAATTATACATTCCTTCCCTGTTCCATTTGAGATGTAAATCTCCAGCCTCTTTTTACAATCCAAGAATGTGTTTCTTGAGGACCTGGGACCCATCTCAGTCTCTGCAAGAAGTTGGAATTCTTACTTTGATATGGTGCCATTAGCAAAATCAGTTGGCCAAATAACTTACCACAGTCCCTATGTCTGCCAGTGCTTTTCCAAAAGGTCACCCCTGTCGAAGCCGCATTAAGGAAACAGCCAGGACACAGATTGAAAGTACAACTTGCAGAGGTGCAGGAGACCCTCAACCAACCTATTTATTGAGGGGATAACAGGTGTGAAGAGTGCTGAGTAATGACGTACAGGAGCTATGTGCTTAAAGACCACAAAAAGGAAACTATGGGCTTTCCCCACAACTCCCTCAATGAAGTACCATAAGATGTTAAAGGCTTAACACCTGCTTACTATCGAGTAACCGATCTTATCTCATTCTGGAATATTGGGTTACTTGGGGCTTGCCAGGAGACTGTCTTGCTCTCAGCATCTCCTTGGATGTTTTAAGAACCGGTGACTGTCCTTGTGAGCATGGTGTTTATTCCTCCACACACACCGTAACTTAAAAATTGTCCTGCCTTTTGTGTGAGCAATATTGAGTTTGAGCTCTTTCTTCTAATGCTATACTCCTGACCCTATTACAGTAATTTTGAATAAAGTCTTCCTTGCCTATTTAATTCTGTCTGGTGTAATTTTTCTTTGACACCTTCACAGAAAGTCTGCCCTGAAATCCAGGTCTAACACAACCTATCCTCATCAGGCTTCCCACACATGAATCTTGTCACTCTTTATGCCTTCTCTGGCTTTATTGTTGTTCATAGAACGTATCACTAGCTGACATTACATTACACATTTTCTTTTATTTATTAGTCAATCTCTCCACTAAAATATGAGCTTCATGAGTCTGGTGCTTTTGTTTTCACTTCATCGCCATTATATCCTCAGCACCTACAGTTGTCCAGGGCATGTTATAGGCTGATAATAATTATATGTTAATGGAGGAAAAGAAGGCAGGAAGGAAAGAAGCAAAGAAGGAAGAGGAGGAAGAGAAGGTTTAGAAATTTAAAATAAATGACCAAGGCAGATAAAATGTTAAAGAGTCCATGTTTCTGTTCTGCTAACCCTGCATTCCTTATCACTCCTTGAAAGCACAAGACATTTTGTAAACATTATAATTGCTGATATATAGTAATTATAGAGAGTTCTCATTATTTACAGCAGGTTGCAATTTAGTTTCTTACTATATGCTCACAAAAATCCACCATGTGAAGATTTGAGAGTAATGCAGGAAGTCAGCAATATTCCACCAAGTAGCCCAGGCTTCCCTGTGGGCAAGCGATCTCTTGTGTCAGATACATTCTCTTGTGTCACTTCATCTAGTCAGTCCCTCCTTCAATTTCTAAGTAGACTAGGAGAAGAGAACCAACTTCTCAGATAGCCATTTATGGCCCTGGCCCACAGGGAGCAGTGGGCACACACCAGTAAACAAAAGTGGAGTACCTTCTCTGCCCTTGCAGGGCTGTTATGGAGCTGCTGTTCTCATGGTGAACAACGATGCAACAATGTAAATGAGGCTTATGAGAGAGGAATTAAAATGTAGTACCAAAGGAGCCTAATTAAACCCAAGAAAGAGGGAATGCTAAATGATGCATGGTAGAGAGCCAGTTAGGCAAGAATATAGGAAAGGGGAATCACAGGTCAAAAAGCAGAGGTAAATTAGGAGAGCATGGAAGGATTTAGTTCTGTGCAGCAAAAGGGGGATTGATGAGAGATAAGAAAGGGAGGGTGGTAGGAACAGGTATCACTGGGCATTGCAGACCAGTGTTAAGTGTTAAGAACTGTGGACTTTTGAGGACTATAGCTACATTGAGGATTATAAAGATTTCTGCCTTCAAAAAGATCATTCTGAAAAAAAACCTCTGTTTCATTAATTTTCTGAATGATTCTTTTGTTTTCAATTTCATTGATCTCTCATTTAATTTTGGATATTTCTTTTCTTCTGCTGGGTTTAGGCTTAGATTGTTCTTTTTCCAATTCCACAAGATGGCTTGTGAGTTTGTTCATGTGCTCTCCTTCTGTTTTTCGAATGTCGGCTTATATGCGATAAATTTCCTCTCGGGACTGCTTTTGCAGTATCCTATAGGTTTTGGTAGCTTGTGTCTTCATTGTTGTTATAGTCAAGGAAGTTAATGATTTCCTCTTTTGTTTCTTCCTGCACCCAACTGTCATTCAACAGAAGGTTGTTTGACTTCCATGCCTTTGTGTGAGGTTGAACATTTTTGTTAGAGTTGAGTTCCACTTTTAGTGCTTTGTATTCTGAGAAGATACAAGGTAAAATTTTAATTCTTTTGATTCTGTTGAGGTTTGTTTTGTGTCCTAGGATATGATCAATTTTGGAGAATGTTCCATGGGGTGATGAGAAGAATGTATATTCTTTATCTTTGAGATGAAGCGTTCCATATATGTCTATCAAGCACAGTTGTTCCGGGGCCTCATTTAAATCTCTTATATCTTTGTTTAATTTATATCTTTTGATTAAACCTTTGGCCACACTAACTAGAAATAAAAAAGTAAAATCTCTAGTAACCTCAATCAGAAATGAGGAAATAACAACTGATGTCCCAGAGATACAGGAGATTATCTCTGAATATTACCAGAAACTCTATGCCAGAAATTTGACAATGATATCAATGATTTGACAATGATTATCTCTGAATATTACCAGAAATTTGACAATGTGAAGGAAGTGGATCAATATTGAGAACCATACTCTCTCCCTAGACTTAGCCTGGAAGGAATAGATCTCCTGAACAGACAAATTTCAAGCAATGAGATCAAAGAAACAATAAAATTCTCTCAAAAAAAATAATAAATAAATAAATGCCCTCGTCCAGATGGCTTCACACCAGAATTCTATCAAACCTTCAAAGAAGAGCTTATTCCCATGTTGCAGAAATTATTCCAAAAAATTGATGAGGAAGGAATCTTCCCCAACATGTTTTATGAAGCAAACATCACCCTGATACCAGAACCAGGAAAAGACCCAACTAAAAAGGAGAATTTCAGACAAATTTCACTCATGAATATAGATGCAAAAATTCTCAACAAAATCCTAGCCAATAGATTGTAGCTTATCATCAAAAAAGTCATCTCATTCAAGGTTCGTGTTTGTGGGGTAGCTGATATCCAAAGACTGGCCACTGCCTCAATTTAGATATCTTTGAGGGGCTTTCCCAACTTCAGCGGTTCCTCAAGGGATCAACTGAGGCACCTGTTGGGACTTCGGTAGAGTTCAACTTCTTGCTCTCTCTACCCTGCTTCATTCTTCCACTCTCACTGGTCATCATCTAAAAATCACTGCCCAATAAATACACTTCCAGCTTGTATATTTCTATTATAGAGTCTGCCTCCTAGGAAAGCTATACTGCATCATTAAACACTGTATGTTGTTTAATGTATATAATATTTTACATGGAAAATATATTATCCTTGTGCTTGGACATACAAATTAACTCATGTAATAAAATTTGTCATTTGTTTCAATAATTAAAATATATATATATCATTCTGGCTGAGGAGTAGAGTATACTTTAAGAGGGTCCAAAACTTGAGCTACAAAAATCATTTTGAGGGCAGTGTTTGGAATCCAGACAAGATACATTAGTAGTAGGAATTAAAGAGTAGAATGGAGAGAAGTGAATAGATGAGTAAATTATGGTAGTATTCGGAGTTTAAATCTGAGAGAACATGGCAGAGGGAGAAGTTACCACTGGTTTCCAGGTTACTATTGCGTTTCCATTCACTGAGATGAGTAAGAACGAGGTTTGGGAAAAAGTATGAAAAAGTATGAAGTTCTCCTGCTTTGCTCAGGGTATTTATCATGACCCAGGCCCTCCACTCCCCAACACAGGTAGATAAACACTCATAAATTTCAGGATTACTTAAATTTGCAAGCTACTGTATTTAGATTCAACCCAAGCTGCCAATTATATTCTATAAGTTGACTCCTAGTTATCTATTATTGATATTGAGAAAAAGAGCTATTGCTTTGAGGCCTGAAATTGATGGGTAAGGCCCTCCTAGTTGCAGCATAAGTTTCAGGAATATATAATCACCCTTTGATATTGAAAATGGAGAGGAGGCCATGGACCCTGGGCCTTGTTGGCGTCATGTTAGTACAGATTTCACAATACAAGTTATGATTGTCTTTCACACATGGTTTTTTCTTCTCTTTTCCTTTCTTTGATGATGTGTATCTTAAAAGTGCTGTGGATGGAGAAAAAGGAAATAAGTTCCTGTGGAGAGAAGACTGAAATATGTCAACAACTCTTCTCCCCAAATGAGAATTCACAGCAGGGAGCTGTTTGGTTTTGGTTTTTAGTTTTTGAATTTTTTTCCCTCTGCCTGTAGTAGACCAGGCAACTACATTATACTTGATGGATACATTCTGTACTCATTATTTCCTCTTCGAAACTAGGCATTTTGTTCATACTGAAGGGCTCACAATAGGCAAAGGTGAGAAAACAGGAAGGGTAATAGTAATTAAATGTTCCATTTAGAACAAAGGCAGGTGAAAGGGCCTGAATAGATGAACCCAGTTGGCTTTCATGATGCATCAATTTCTGTAACCTAGACAAAGTCACTACTGAGAGATTTCTGATCAAATGAAACTATTGTGGCTTGAGATTTTAAAGGAAGTTTATATATATTACAGTGATGATGAATGTCTAGGTGATGTCTGCATAAAACAGAAATAGCAAATAGCAACAGAAGTCAATAAGTCACTGTGGTGCTTTATGTCACAGGCAGGATTGCTGAGCTGGGAAAATCCAACTCCCATACAAACATTCAGCAAGCAAGGGGTATCTAGCAAAAGCTCACTTTGTGTCTCCTCAATTTTATACACACAAAAAAATATTACAAATTCATTTTAAGCCTGTACAGAAAATAGAATTTGAAAAAATAGCATATTTAGGATATTTGGAATTGAGTATGTATTTCTGGTTTTTTTTAATTTTCAGACTTTTTAAAATTTATTTTAAGATTTAAACTGTAGTTACAGGACTGTGGTAACTTTTGCTGGTGTTTAACAACAGGATTTGCAAAGTTAAATAAAATATACAGTAATGTAACGGTTCAAAAGTCCTAATGTTGACAATGTTGTAACAGTTCCCAATGTTGTAACAGTTCAAAATGTCCTAGTGTTTTTACACTAAATTTTGCTTATCCTGTGACAGTTTAAAATGGTTTCTTATACCAGTTGTTCTAACAAAAATATGCTGGTGAAAGAAAAATTCTGAATCTGAAACTGATGAACTCCTATCCATTTTTAATTTTTATTTGTAAGATGATCTGTAAAAACATCAAAAAATAATTTAAAGTAGTCCACAGTTGAAACTGAGGTTTTACAAATTCAGAAAATCTAGATATTATTGAACAAAATAGTGCCTAAAGTTTTCTGTAATCTGCCAACTCTGTTTATCACACAAACCTTAATAATTAGGTCTAACATAAGCCTCCCATCCAGAATCATCCCAGATGTTGGTGAGTTTTCCTTACACCATCATCTGAAGAAATACATATATATGTATATATGAATCTATATATACAAGTAAAATTATATATGAGATACATATTTATCTTAAAACTCCAGCACATATGCTTACTTCTTCAAATTTGCTGATTCCACCTCATATTTAGCAAACAGAAATATACCTTATTTTCCAGGGAAGAAATCTTAGGGCAGGAAAGGTAAAGTAAAGAAATGTGAAATCTGAGTTCTATCATCTTTAGAGTAAGCCGATGGTTTCAGTTCATGTTCCTCTTATCTTTAGGATACAGAAATTTACCTAATTTTCCAAATGGAGGAATCTAGGGGCAGGCAAGGTAGAAAAAGAAATCTGAATGCTGATCCTAGTACCCACTGCTGGGTCACCTGAGCTAATTCTATTTGTATAATCTCTAATTTTTTTTTTAAATCATAGCTGTGTACATTAATGCAATCATGGGGTACAATGTGCTGGTTTCATATACAATTTGAAATATTTTCATCAAACTGATTAACATAGCCTTCATGGCATTTTCTTAGTTATTGTATTCAGACATTTATATTCTGCATTTAGTAAGTTTCACCTGTGAAGAAACTCTGGCTATTCTGACTCGTTAGTGTCCAGTCTGATGCTGAAACTATCTAATCTTGCAACTGACAACTTTCCCTCTCTCCTCTAGGCGTTTCCAGAGTATGAGGGGTGTTGTGTGCATGAGTGTGGGTATCTGTCCTCTTTGTATTACTGTCTTTCTCTCTCGGTACACTGGTCTACTTAACATTCTCTCTTAATATCTTACTGTTGAATAAATAGTCCTCATCCTCAACAACAGGAGCCTCTTGATTTAGTTATCCTTCTATATTCTAGAGTATTCTTTACCCACTCATTTCTTTGGACATCAGCCAAAATATCTACTTTTCAATGTTCACTATATTTTTAGTTAATCCCTATCCGTTGGGGAAAGATCCCTATAAAACCCAAGTTTATGTATGACAATATAACAATAGTTCCTCCACTAATAAAAACTGGTGTGACTACAATAGACATATTTCTGATAATGGGGCAACTCAACCTAGTCACTATGAAACTAAGCAAATAAGTCATTCCCTAAGAAAGAGATTTTTAGAAAATGAGCCTTATCAGGATTTAGTATCACTCAGCTGATACAGCCTATAATTTGGGTGACATTATGTTTCCTCCTTAGTTTCCTGTAATACAGAAAAGATAGTCCACATATATGTCTTTGAGCATGTTGCAAACAAGAATTTGATTTTGAGGAAACTGTCTTGGTACAGTGGGTGAACTGAATAAAGAACTAGGAGAAGGAAGGAAGCAAAGGAGGGAGGGAGAGAAGCAAGCAGGAAAACAAGCTGTTTAACCTTAAAAAGGAATAGGAGGGTTAAGTTAAAAACCATCATAAAAAATATTTGAAATTTAGGAAAATCTTTTAAGGTAATTTTGTTTAGTTTGAGAGACAGGTTTCAAGAAATATAATATTATTGATGCTCAAAGACACTCTCAGAGGAATTAAGACCCTCTGTGTGTAAATAATTTTGCAAAAAAGAAGTATAGAAAGATGTTCTGAGGATTTGTGAAGAACAATTATCTAGTCAATTTGGAAGAGACACAGAAACATAAATAATAAAAATTTGACCAATGAGTTAAATTGCATTAATCTATTTTAAATATTGAATCTGTGAATTAGTAACATATTTTCTATCTTGTTTGGAATCTTTGGAGTGATATAAATTGTGTCTTACAATTCTATATTTTACCTTTGTGTTGACATTTCATGTTCATGTTCTTTCTTTCTTTATTCAGTCCTTGTCACTTTTCAGTCAAAAAAATATGCTAGGACCTAAGAACTTAGGCCTCCTCTCTAACAGTAATCCTCTCTACCAGTTAACTGATGTCTTTCACACTTCCCCAGCTACTGGTAATAATTTTTAAGGGTTTCATCACAAAGACACAATGAAGGATTTGAATGATAGAAATGCTAAATACCTGATTTGATTATTACATAACATATTCCTCCTGTACCTCACAAATATGTACAATTATTATAAGTTAATTTTTCAATGAATAAATAAAAGCAAATGAAAACATTGTGAGGTTAAATATAGCACTCTTGGGTAAGTATAGAAGAATTACAAGATACTAAACCACTTAAATGAAAGAGAATGGATAATATTGAATGTGGTAATGACTAGATCATTAAATTATATTTAATCTTAGTGTGCTAAAGGACAAGTAAGTTTAAGGAACAAAGTGTGAGGAATTGAAGTAGACTTGATCACAAAGAATCTCCATCTTCTAAAAATTTTAATATCTCTCAAAATATATTAACTCTTATAAGTATGCCTTATGTCACTCAATATTTTTAATAAATATCACTATTTCTGTCAGTATGTCTATATTTTTATGATTGCAACAGGTAACTGTCTCCAGAATATATCCCCATATATTCCCAGAATGTACTACTTTAAATATAAACTAAATATGCAGGATTTTTAATTTAGCCTTTTGAAATAATTTCTAATTTTTCATAGGTTAAATTATGAAAATATAACCCATTATTAATAATATAACCTATTATTATTCTGAATAATTTATAAAATATGATTATAAATATATTTTAATATTTTATAATACTTTCATATAAAATATCACAATATCTAGCTATAGTCATATTCTGAAATTTTTGGATTGTAATATATGCTGACCACTAGAAACTGTTTTACTAATAATCTACTGGGTGTTCATCGTTTCTCTGACTTTGGAAAACTGGAGATTTCTTAGACGAGAGGACGGACATGTTTGCTCTTTTACTGAAGTTTAGTCTGGCTGTATTCCTAGAAATCTCCTGTGTCTTGCATAGGACTTGAATCTGGCTGTTCATAAAATTCCATGACTGATATGAAGCTAACCAGTGTCAACCACTAGAACTAATCCATCACATATAGTTGTCATGGCACAAAGAATGTCAATTATCTCTCACAAAGTAACTGAGATGGCAAAATCGATCCAAGAAGGTGCAGAAAATTATCTTCTAAATATAGCATGAAAAGCTAGAGTCTGTGGCATTCTCAAAGGTTGCTTCTCTAAAGAAAAATCCAAATGACAGCCTGTTAGACAACATGCCAGACACAGATCGAAGTCCTGAATAAAAGCCTTAAAAATGGGAAAAGTCCACTGTATCACAAATGGAAGAACCCAGGTATAACATAGAGGTGAAGAAAAGCACCAGCTCTCATTTATAAACTACTTTCTTTTATTGTTGGTCCACCAAAATAGGTTTTAGTTTTCCAGTTGGAGAGACAGAAATGACCACCTCCTAGGAGGGTATTCTGCTATTCCTGGTTTATGTTAAAGTTTAATCTGTCACATGTAGGATGTATGTGGATAAATTATGAAAAAAATATAAAACATAGTTTTGAGTGATGCTTCACATGGTTAAGGCCAAAACGCTAGGTTAGTATATAAGAGAATGGGAAGGTAGTTATTTGCCTAATTACCTTTGAAAGGTAGATATTTACGATTTTTATTTTAGAACTCAGTTAATTTTATTTAACTCATTCTGAGTTAAATGTGGTTAGCAGCATAACTTATCATTTATTTGATAACATTCACTCGACATTTACTATGTAGAAATGGTAGATAGTCATGAATAAGTTCCAAATGACTACTATGTTCTTGGGGATTATACTCTAGTGGAACAAAATGTAAATTAAAAAAAATACATATCTTGTAGATATCTTCTCCACTTTGTGGAGACTAATATTTGTCTGCTTCATTTTGTTGAGATGCCTACTAATTATGGTAATGATTTTTTAAAAAACTTATGCTAGGGCAGGTACGGAGGCTCACACTTGTAATCTTAGCACTCTGGGAGGCCAAGACAGGTGGATTGCTTGAGCTCATGAGTTTGAAACTGGCCTGAGCAAGAGCAAGACCCTGTCTCTACTAAAATAGAAAATTAGCTGGGCAGCATGGTAGATGCATATAGTGCTAGCTACTTGGGAGGCTGAGGCAAGAGGATCACTTGAGCCCAAGAAATTAAGGTTGCTGTGAGCTACTATTATGCCACAGCACTCTACCCAGGGGGACAGAGTGAGATTCTCTCATTAAAACACACAAAAATAGCTTTTTCTGATGTGTTCGAATGAATCACACTTAGGCATACAGCAATTATTTTACAATAACAAGTAGCAAGAATAAGAAGTAAATGAATGAAAAGAAACCCTCCTTTGAGCACAGAGGACAAAGGATTTTTTTTCTTAACAAGTGAACAAAGGTATGATGTGATACAGTACAAACAAGACACTCAAGATAGGTATAGTATAATAGTACTACTCACACAAAAACTTAAATTTCACCTCAAAAAAAATCACAAGACAAAAGAGAAAGCAATTTCACTATTATTAGATAAGATATTCCATGCAAAGTATTAGCTCTGCCCCCCAAAGCCCAACCTCCCAACAAACAAAAAACTATCTGGGAATACTGCTATGCTAACATATTAACCACAGTATAATCATTCATAGGAAAACAGGAATTAAGCAATGAATTGAATTAAATAACAAAGTTCAAACTGTCATAAACTCATAGACCACAGTGATTTTACAAAATAATTCCAGAAATCTTATAAACAATAAAAGAAATATTTCCATATCATTCTACTTGATCTGGATACACCTGATATTGAAATTAGAGAAAATATATTGTTGTAAAGAGAAATTACAAACATGTTTCACTTATAGATGAGGATGCAATATCCTAAACAACATATTGACAAGTTGAATTACAAAATTAATATTTAAGTAATATACTTTAGTCAGAATTGAATCCAATTTATATGAAAGTTAGACATTCTTTTCTTTTCTTTTCCTTTCTTTTGTTTTCTTTCCCTCACCCCCTCCCTCCTTCTCTGGCTGCTCTCTCCTTCCCCCATGCCCCACTGTGTCATTCATTGTCATTAATTGTCCTCAAATAAAAGTCGAATACATAGGATTCTTGCTTCTCCATTCCTGTGATGTTTCACTAAGAATAATATGTTCCACCTCCATCCAAGTTACTACAAATGCAGCAAAGTCTCCATTATTTTTCATGGCTGAGTAATATTCCATTGTATACATATACCATAGCTTACCAATCCACTCCTGGGTTGAAGGACATTTAGGCTATTTCCACACTTTAGCAATTGTAAATTGGGCAGCGATAAACAGCCTTGTACAAATGTCTTTATAATAAAAGTTTTTTTATTTCTTCTGGATAGATGCCCAGCAATGGGATTGCAGGATCAAA
>CAUYON010028702.1:0-46822 GCA_963573935.1 Arctocebus calabarensis
TCTCACGCTGTCTCCCTGTGTCCCCAAAGGGATGTTTCTGGGCAGATCTCGTCAGCCAGAGATGTCTGAAGTCTTCTCTCCCCAGTCTCACCGAGCCCAGTTGCAAGGAAGCTGTTACTCGGCCACCATCTTGGCTCCTCCCCCTCACTCTGAAATTCTTGACCAAAACCCCATTTCCACAGTGGTGGAAAGATTCAAAATGTCCACTGGACTTTCAAAAAACTTGACATGCAAAATACTACCACGCTTATCAATACTCTCGATTAATAAGAACAGCTTAAACTGTCCTCTTAAGAAGCACAGGTTGGCTGACTGGATACAAAAACTCAGGCCAAATATCTGCTGCACACAAGAAACTCATATTACCTTAAAGGATAAATGTAGACTCAGGTTGAAGGGATGGGCATCTGTAATCCAGGCAAACGGAAATCAGAAAAAAGCAGGGGTAGCAATTTTATTTGCAGATACACTAGGCTTTAAACCAACAAAAGTAAGGAAAGACAAGCATAGTCACTTTGTATTTGTTAAGGGAAACACTCAACATGATGAGATGCCAATTATTAACATTTATGCACCCAACCAGAATGTTCCTCAATTTATAAGGGAGATCCTAACCGACATAAGCAATTTAATATCTTCCAGCACCATAAAAGTTGGAGATTTTAACACCGCCTTTGGCAGTGTTGGATAGATTTTCCAATATGAAACTAAGCAAAGAAATTTTGGACTTAAACTTCACCAATACAACAATTGAATTTAACAGACATCTACAGAAAATTTCATCCCAACATAACTGAATACACATTCTTCCCATCAGCCCATGGAACATCCTCCAAAACTGATCACATCTTAGGCCACAAGTCTAATCTCAGCAAATTTAAAAGTATAGAAATTGTTCATGTATTTTCTTAGATCATCATGCAATAAAAGTTGAACTCACCAAAAACAGGTATCTTCATACTCATACAAAGACATGGAAATTAAATAACCTTATGCTGATGATAGCTGGATCATAGATGAAATTAAGAAGGAAATAGCCAAATTTTTGGAATAAAACAAAAATGAAGACACGAATTATCAGAACCTGTGGGATACTGCAAAGGCAGTCCTAAGAGCGAAATTTATAGCATTGCAAGCCTTCCTCAAGAGAACGGAAAGAGAGGAAGTCAATAATTTAATGGAACAATCTTAAGGAACTGGAAAAGGAACAAGATTCCAACCCCAAACCCAGCAGAGGAAAACAAATAATTAAAATTAGAGCAGAATTAAATGAAATCAGAAACAAAAGAATTATTCAAAAGAGCAATGAATCAAAAGTTGTTTTTTTTGAAAAATTCAAGAAAACTGATAAGCCTTTGGCAATACTAACCAATAATAGAAAATTAGACTCCATATTATTATCAATCAGAAATGACAAAGGTGAAATAACAACAGACACCTCAGAAATTCAAAAAAATCCTTAATGAAGACTACAAAACACTTTATTCTCAGAAATATGAAAATATGAAAGAAATTGACCAATACTTGGAAGCAAACCAACATACTAGACTTAATCAGAAAGAATTAGAAATGCTGAACAGACATATGTAAAGTGCTGAAATAGCATCAACTATATGAAATCTCTCAAAAAAGAAGAGTCAGAACCAGATGGCTTCACATCAGAATTTTATCAAACCTTTAAAGAGGAACTAGTACCTATATTACTTAACCTTTTCCAAAACATCAAAAAAGAAGGAATACTTCCCAACACATTCTATGAAGCAAATGTCACCCTGATCTGCAAACCAGGAAAGACCCAACAAGAAAAGAAATCAATAGACCAATATCTTTAAAGAACATAGGTGCAAAAATATTCAATAAGATCCTAAGAAACAGCATCCTGCAACACATAAAACCAATTATACACTATGACCAAGTGGGTTTTATCCCAGTGTCTCAAGATTGGTTCAATATACATAAATCTATAAATATAATACATCACATAAACCAAATAAAAAACAAAGATGATATGATTCTCTCAATAAATGCAGAAAAAGCTTTTGATAATATCCAGCATCCTTTCATGATCAGAACACTTAAGAAAATAGGTATAGAAGGAACTTTCTTAAACTGATAGAGGCCATCTACAGCAAACCCACAGCCAGTGTCATATTGAATGGAGTAAAATTGGAAACATTTCCTCTTAGATCAGGAACCCAGCAAGGTTGTCCATTGTCTCCACTGCTTTTTAACATTGTAATGGAAGTCTTAGCCATCACAATCAGGCAGGAGAAGGCGATCAAGTGTATGCAAATAGGGTCAGAGGAGATAAAACTTTCACTCTTTACAGATGATAAGATTGTATGTCTGGAAAACCCCAGGGACTCAAGCACAAAACTCTTAGAAGTGATCAAGGAATACAGTAGCATCTCAGAATACAAAATCAATACTCACAAATCAGTAACTTTTATATATACCAATAATAGTCAAGCTGAAAAAACAATCAAGGACTCTATTCCCTTTATGGTTGTGCCAAAGAAGATGAAATATTTAGGAATTCACCTAACAAAGGATGTGAAAATTCTCTAAATAACATTATGAAACTCTGAAAAAATAAATAGTTGAAGATGTTAACAAATGGAAAAACATACCATGTTCATGGCTAGGAATAATCAACATTGTTAAAATGTCAATATTACTCAAAGCAATTTACAAATTTAATGCAATCCTTATCAAAGCACCACCATCTTTTAAAGATCTGGAGAAAATCATACTTTATTTTATATGAAACAAGAAAAAAAAAAAACCTTGACTAGCTAAGACTTTACTCAAAAATAAAAACAAATCAGGAGGAATCACACTACCAGACTTCAAACTACACTATAAATCTATAGTGATCAAAACAGCATGGTATTGGCACAAAAATAGAGATGGAGATGTAGGAACAGAATTGAGACCAAAGAGATAAACCAGACATTTATCATCATTTGATCTTTGATAAGCTTATCAAAAATATAAATTGGGGAAAGATTTCCTATTTAACAAACGGTGCTGGGAGAATTGGCTGGCAACTTGTAGAAGACTGAAACTGGACTTACATCTTTCACCTTTAACAAATTGACTCTCACTGGATAAAAGATTTAATTTAAACTTAAGACATGAAACTATAAAGATTCTTGGAGAGAGTGTGGGAGAAACACTTGAAGAAATTGGCCTGGGAGAATATTTTATGAGGAGAATCCCCCAGGCAATTGAAGCAACACCAAAAATACATTACTGGGATATGATCAAACTAAAAAGCTTCTGCACTGCCAAGAACACATTAAGTAAAGCAAGCAGATAGGCATCAGAATGGGAGAGGATATTTGCAGGTTTAATAACCAGAATCCACAGAGAATTCAAGCTTATTAATAAGAAAAGAACAAGTAATCCCATTTCATTTGGGCAAAGGACTAGAACAGAAGCTTCTCTGAAGGTGATAGGCACATAGCCTATAGACACATACAAAAAATTATCATCATCTTTAATCATCAGAAAAATGCAAATCAAAACCACTTTGAGATATCATGATGATATTTGAGATATCATCTGACTCCCATAAGAGTGGCTCACATAACAAAATCCCAAAACTACAGATGTTGGCATGGATGTGGAGAAAAGGAAACCCTTCTGCACTGCTGGAGGGAATGCAAGCTAATACATCCCTTTTGAAAAGAAGTATGGAGAATAATCAGGGATCTATAAGTAGACCAGCCGTTTGATCCTGCAATTCCTCTACTAGGTGTATATCCAAAAGACCAAAAATCACTTTATAACAAAGATATTTGTACCAGATTATTCATTGCAGTTCAATTCATAATAGCCAAGTCATGGAAGAAGCTCAAATGCCCATTGACTCATGAATGGATTAATAAATTGTGGTATATGTATACCATGGAATATCATGCAGCCTTAAAAAAGATGGAGACTTTACCTCTTTTATGCGTACGTGGATGGAGCTGGAACATATCCTTCTTAGTACTCAAGAATGGAGGAAATAATATCCAATGTACTCAGTACTATCATGAAACCAATTTACAATCACTCACAATTTCATATGAAGAATAGATCACAACTATGGCCCAAGATGTGAGAGGAAGGGGAGTTTGAGAGGAGAGGGAGTAGTCAGATGTAGGGAGGGTGAATGGTGGGATCACATCTATGGTGCATAATGCAAGGGTACATGTCAGATCTATTAGTATAGAGTATAAATGTCTCAACACAATAATTAAGTAAACGAGATGAGGTATATATTAACAAGTGTGATGTAAGCATTCCTAATTCTATGTGAAATCAGCACATTATACCCCGTAAATGCATAAATGTATACATGATCTATGTGTTTATGATTTAATAAAACAAAATATTCTTCTTCTTTGCTGTTTTTACAGATCTATATATCTTTAGTATTTAAGTATTTTGCAAATCTGACAGAGTGTAATATTACCATATTAGGAAAATAAAGACTATAGAATAGAAAAAAAGCCTGGTATTCTGAAGAAGAGACTACATTAATCTCAGAAGAAGATCATTATTTTGCTTATAAATAGATCTAGATAGGTAACTTTTATTAGTAAAAGCTAAAGAGAGTAGGGATAACCTGGAATAATAAGATTCTAAGAAAGAAAAGAAGTGTGCTTGATAATAACATGATGAGAATTTGGAAGTTGGCCTCTGTCAGCTTTAGAGTGAAAAATTTGGAAAGAAGTAAAATTCTGGAGACATAAAAGAGGAAGTTCTCTAAGAAAAAAAAGGCAAGTACTCCAAATGTGAAGTTGAGCAAATGAAAAATCCTTTCACAGGTGTAGTAGCAGAACTTTGGAATAGCAATAGAGGAAATTAAATTTGAAGATGATGCTTTTTCTGTCTTGCCTTCAGCAACAGTCTATTGTACAAAATAGCTTGCTGTTAATTCTGTTCTGAGTAATGAAGATATGGGAAAAAGGAAAAAGACAGAGGGAAGTCAACTGTGGGAGGCAGGAGACAGAGGAAGTTTCAAAAACATGGGAGAATTATCAATAAAGGTAAAAGGTAATCAGGAGAAATATGGCCCCGCATGAAAACCCTTGGAGATATTGTCAGAGTAAATATCTTCCCATGGAATGAACAGGAACTCAGTTTATTAGCTATTTAGTTTGAGTACCAAATGAATGGATGACTCCGGGAGCAGTAAAGAACTAGAATTATCCAGGGGCAACAAACACTTGGGCTGCATTAACAAGGACTTGATACACTTTATCTGATCTTAATTGTAAGCTCTTTGGATATAGAAATCATCTCCTTCTGGCTCACTGAGTAAAGCTGAAATGGGTAAAAATGAGGTTAGATAAAGTAGCATTAAGAAAAAGAAATTAAAAAGGAAAGAAATGGGGGGAAAAGGGGAGATTCTGTTCATTTGCCTTTGCCCTTCTGTGAACTGAGAAATCTTTAAGGACTGGAATGATGTCACATTCACTTCTGTAACTCCTGCTCCTGGAACAGTCTTTAGTATGTCGTTTGGCAGGATTGATAAAGTGATAGAAAAATTAATGAAAAATAAATAAATTAGGAAAAAAACAAGGTAGATTTTCCAGTGGGAATTTAAATGATGTAGATAACATGAAAACAATAAAAATTAACCAATAAACAGAATACAGAAGCAAGAAAGCCAAATTTCTACCAGAGATGACTGAGATGATCCACTGGTCTGAATGTTACCAATAACAACTGGTGTTAATTTTGTTAATGATGTTTGTGTCTTGCGGAGGAATTGGGGCTGGGGGTAGAAATCATACGGCCATCTCTCCCTTCCTTTCTCCCTATGATAAGACCACAAATTTCTACAGATATGAAATGAAAATAAAATTAGGCATGTTAGAAAGCTCTCCAGACAAGGCATCCATGTCCACTGACTTCCCAGAACTGACGCTTCATTCCTGGGAGTTGCAGAATAGAAATATCCTGTCCCAGTAATGCCTCGTGAGTTTGATGAGTAGGCACTTTTTCTCTTTAAGTTCAGTGTCCACTCTTGACTGCAAAGAGTGACTAACACTCTTTCCCCACCCCCCCGTCAGCGACCATGTGGCAGAAGTCCTCGGGGTCTGGGTGATACATGGAAGGTCTTACAGCAGTCTACATCAGTACAAACAGATCGCAGGTGTGTAGCAATAGGAAGATTATATTTTTATTTCCCTCATTTATCTTTCTTCTAAGCATTAAAATAAATAAACCTGAGCTCTGTAATTTACTCACAAATGATGAAATATTCAGAATTGTGGAGCAGATTAAGCGTTGTCTCTCTGCACTCCCCTAGCCCATGGTCACTGATAGTGTAGCATTTTTTCACACACATTTGTTACTAATTCACTTGTCTACACCTTGTTGAAAGAGAGAGATGTAAACATTCTAGTCCCAGAGCCAAGACCACGGCCTGACCAAAAGCAAGAAGTAGGTACTCAGTCCTTATTGTAGAATCAGTAAGAGAATAAATCATAAAAACAAGTTGTTTTGGTCCCAATACAGAATCTGCCCTTTAAAAGTCACTTATCTTCCTATTAATTCATGGTTAAACACATCAACCTAAACTAACAGGGGAAAACTTGAAGAAAAATAAAATAGATTCAATTTTGTTGATGAAAATTAGAGAGATATTTGATATTTAAAAATTAACATCATGAGGAGACTTTTAAAATAGGCTATCTATATATAGCCTAAGGAATTTCTGGTTTTTTGTTTTTTCTTTTTTGGGATGGAGTCTCACTATGTTGCCCTTGGTAGAGTGCTGTGGTGTCTCAGCTCACGGCAACCTCAAACTCTTAGGCTTAAGTGATTCTCTTGCTTCAGCCTCCTGAGTAGCTGGGACTACTTGCGCCCGCCACAAGACCCAGCTATTTTTTGTTGCAGTTGTCATTGTTGGTTAGCTGGCCCAGGCTGGTTTCGAACCTGCCACCTTTGCTGTAGGGGTCTGACACCATAACCACTGTGGTACAGGCCCCAAGCCGGGAATTTCTGTTTTTATAATTTCATATGAGGTACAATGAGTTTTAGTTGTATTCTAAGGAAATTATATTTTTCTAAACAGAAATGCTTCTTTCCTATTATGATTAGGCTCTTTTTCTCTCTTAAATAATAAAATAAAGACAGGAGAGGGCAAGAATTTCAAATATTGAAGTGTCAGATGTTCATGAACCCCCTTGACACATGATTTCCACCTTTAGAAACTTACTTTCATAAAATATTTATATAAAAATATAAGGACAAATTTAGAAGGATATCTGTAGTTAGAAAATGTAAATATCTATGAATCGGTGGTATGGGGCCTGTACATAGCATTCCAAAAATTGAAGTAGCTTGACATGTACCAATGCAAATAATCTCCAAGGAATCATGTTAAATTAAAAAGAAACAGCTGTGGCTGGTCACTGTGGTTCATGCCTGTAATGCCAGCACTCTGGGAGGTAGAGTCAGGAACATTGCTGGGTGAACTCAAGAATTTAAGACCAGCCTGAGCAAGACCCCATCTCCTCGGAAAAGAGCAAAATTAGCTGCATGTGATAACAAGCACCTGTAGTCACTGCTACTTAGGAGGCTGAGGCAAGAGGATCACTTGAGCACGGGAGTTTGAGGTTGCTGTGAGCTGCGATGCCATGGCCCTCTAGCCAGGGTGACAGAGTGAGATTTTGTCTAAAAGAAAAAATACAAAAGAAATTGGCTATGGAACAACAATATGTAGAGTCTAATCCCATTTCTCACTTTTTATATGTAAAAAACCAAACAAATAGAAATACTATATTCTTAGGAATAGCTATGTCTGTGTAGAAGAGCAGCACAGAGTGAGAGAATTGCTAATGGAGGATATTAACTGATTCTATAAACATCTGCAAAGCTAAAATTTCTAAAAAAGACTTTACTTGTATATTATCAGTTTAATACTAAACAAAATTTTTTAAAGATCAAGAGAAGATTAAGTCTGAATCTTAATCTTATTAGAATCACTCTGAATAACCTTTACTTTGATTTTATTATTCCATAGAAATTATGTATTTAGAATTTTTCATTTGTCTTCTTTCCTACAACACCATAAACTTAGCAGAAGCTTTTAATGATCTATATAGCCATGTCTCATATACTAGCTTTGTCATAAATAATAAGAGTATAGTGTTGTTCACAGAACTGTGGCCTCCACAGAGAAAATAATTTTTTTATTAGAATTTCTATCCTCCAAGGCCAGCCAAGGAGAGATGAGTAAAGCCCAGTGGCTACTGGTTCTGAGCAGAGCTAAGAATTCCCTCAACTTCTCCTAAGGCTGATAGAATCAATTTTTCTTCATCCAACTTTTACCATTAAAAGAAGATCTGCAAATTGTACTACATTTATGGTACTGAGTTAAACTGAAGAAAAGTCATCTTTCTTCAATGAAAACATCATATGAGAAATCAGTGGAAAAGATTAAGTTTCAGAAAGATAGGTATGTGTGTGTTATATATACATGTGGGTATAAAACATGTTACAGTATTTAGATCCATAGTACATAAAATGTTTATCCATCTGGACAGGTATGTATTACGTATATAGGTACAGATTATATATTTTACTTATAGGTACAGAAATATATGTAAAACAACATAACATGTATTTGCCATGTCAAGGAAATATACCCAAATCTTACTTTTGGCCACTGAGACATATGTGACCCCTCATAAATATATTTCACCATGTTTTTTATATTCCTATCCAAAATAAATATGCAATATTAACTCTGTATTTTTATTTCTATGCCACAAACTGATTTCACAAAAATTGTAATTATTTGCTTAGAGTCAGGGCCTATCAATTCACATCCAAATGTAATTTTCTGGGATACAGGCAAGGGAGGCTTGGATGTATTGTTAGTATTATTACAATGAATT
The DNA here is from genome assembly GCA_963573935.1 of Arctocebus calabarensis. NCBI lineage: Eukaryota > Metazoa > Chordata > Mammalia > Primates > Lorisidae > Arctocebus > Arctocebus calabarensis. The sequence continues at coordinate 8,907 of CAUYON010028702.1, forward strand.
ACAGTGTACACAGTTAGAAAACTAGAATTTAAAGTCATCAATTATGAATGCACAGTATCATTTTTCTTCCTTAAACCCTCATGATGGAATTTGAAGTGTTTATGTAGTTATCATATTTCATAAAAATAATTTCTTATAATTGTTTCATTAGATTGAAGAAAAACTCCACACTTCTCAAAGAGTGATAAATGACAATATGTAGTAACTGCATGACATAAACCAGAATGATTCCAAGAACTGAAAACTCCCCCAAAATGTTCATCCATGATATATTTAATAGAAACGGTTTTTAAATGACTTCATTTATCTTGGGAAGATATGACTGCCACCATCTGGGGTCACCCTATTAAGTGAAATGTCCCATAAACCTCAGTATGTCTTTCTTGAAGTCAGCAATTACTTTCTAGCATCACTTATCCAAGATTGCTTGTTTTTACTTAATTGAAAGTGAGGGAGGTAAAGAGAGGGTGAGCCTGAGTGTGAAGGAGGTGCTCTGATTCTGATGAGTTGTTTTCTTCCAGCACGAGGGCACTGCAGTTAAAACATGTCCCACACGCTGTCACCTACGCCTGTCCACCTGACAGCACCACCTCTGTTAGTCTGGGTCTCGATACACCAAAGGGTGTCCCAGACTTCAGTCCCCTAATGCTATCGTTCTCTCTTTCCCTGTCTCCTGGCTTGGTAATCCCGTCTATAATCCTGGAGTTGTGCTCTGGTAACCATACCTCCAATAGAAACTCACATTTACTTACTTAAGTTAGGGCCTTAGTACTCCCTGTTAGGTAAGATCATTTTTTTTAAGTGGAGATATATTTCTCTTTACTAACCAGCCTAGGCCCGACCTCCCCAGTCCACTCCAGCCTGCCCTAGCAGGGAGCCATGTTCATAGGTACAGGTAGGAGACACTGGAGTCTCACTTCCTCCTCTGCCGAAAGGTTTGGGGCACTTTCAGAAGCACTTGGAGGGCAGAGGCAAATTTGCTATTAATATGTGCCACCCCAAAAAGGCCTGGCAAAATGTAATTTGGTTATGGCAAATAGAAACAAAATAATTAAATAAGGAGGACTTTGATTAATTGATTGGATCTATAAGAAGTTCAAGAGGCTAAGCTTTAGTGTTGCTTGCCTTAGAAATTTAACTATATCAACAGCTATCAAACTGCATTCTTGGGACTCCAAGTAATCCCCAAAGCCGCCAAGTATGAGGCTTTTTCTGGGGTCCATAAAGCCAAGTTCAGTTTTGCAGTAACACTAAAATAGTTTTTGCCTTTTTTTTCTCTCATTGTGCTATTGTCTAGAGGCTACATGAGATAAAGCTCAGAGATTTTATTTGTACTAAAAGTTAATTTTCATCTCATTTAATTTTATCAGTATATTGCGCAGTCGACTCTATTATCCCACTTTATAGAGAAGCAAAGTGAAGATTACGGACAAGAGCCAAGACTGTCTTTGTTATGACATATTTTTTTTTCTGAATGTACTTCTTTTTTCCTATGCAAATCTTTAATTCTACTGAATACAAAGATTTAGAAAAGATTTAGAATATCACTATAAATAGTGGTTTATGCACATGCATACATGCGAAGACACACATACCCAAGTGCTAATTTTGGTTATCAGTAGTACAAGAGCAGTAACGCAGAAGAATGAAGTTCCTAAGCCTTTTTTCATCATTTGTCTTCCAGATTATTTATAGAGTGCTTTTTCAAGGTCTTTAGGAAATAAATGGCATAATAACCAAACACCGATTGTACACAAGCAAGGAGAACTAAGCAAGTGGATATCAGGCTAGAAAAAATTGTGTGTTCATTATATGGACAAATTAATATTCATTTTGGGAATCAAGCATCGAGGAAATTGTCCAACTTTCATGGAGAGACAAGTATGAGCTGGGTTTTTTCTTTCCCTATACATATTTATTTTAAAATCTCTATTTTCTAGCTGGAGAAAGGAGTTGTTTTCATATTATTATTTAGCTCATTTCAGAGCTTTCAGAACAAGGTTTACAGAACTTGCCCTTGATATAGGGACAACAGAAGGAAAGCTATTGAATATTTAATAGAGCTAGAAAATACTACATTTAATATTCTCTTGAGCTTGCAGAGTGCTGACTTAGAAGGAAACCCATAGTGCCTGTTTTTCATATGTAGAATCTTAAAAATGCAGTCAGGAAATCATTCTCTGAAATGAAATCCACAACTTGAATGGAAATAGTCTTAAAAATAAAACATTCTTTGAAAATATTTGCTGAAAGTTCTTGGGTAATAGGGGGAAAAATCACTGTGAATTGTGCTTTAGGGTTTCACTCCTGTCCTATTTTTTATCACTTTCATCTTCTTAAAACTCCAACAATTTGGCAAGATTCAGAATTTTGTCTAGGCTTTATTTTTGTTCTGTTTTGTCATTTTTGTCTTCTTTGGAGAGGATTAAAGAGAAAATTTGAGGAATATTAAGAAAATGAGCCATCTCGGGCTCTTTAACAGTTACTGCACATCCAAATGTTTTGCTGCTTTTGATTCTACATATGTCAAACTTCCTTTGAACAGCGTGAGTTTTTAAAAGAACTAGAATTGAAATAAGAACCCTCATACTTAAAAGTCCTTCTCAAATACTTAGCAACCTTCGCTAGATTGTTAAAAATATCCCCTATAATTTTGTTTCTTCTCTGTTCTACAAATTTCTTTATAGGTTGGGAGAGCTTTGGTAATTCAATCCAGTAAATATTTCTTGTACAACCATTAAGTTGAAGGTTTTCTGCTGTGACATTCTGGTTCCTGGGTAGAAGAAGAATGTAATCTATTTGGGAGGAACAATATTAAGAAATAAATGCCATGAAGACTGGAGGCGGTGGCTGATTCATTCCTGTAATTTTGGCACTCTGGGAGGCTGCAACAGGTGTATTGCTTGAGGTCAGGAGTTTGAGGCCAGTCTGAGGAAGAGCGAGACCCCTCTTTATTAAACACAGAAAAGCTAGCTGGGCATTGTGGCAGGAGCTTGTACTCCTAGCTACTCAGGAAGCTGAGACAGGAAGATCACTTGAACCCAAGAGTCTGAGGTTGCTGTGAGCCCAGATGCCATTGCTCTGTAGCCTAGAGCAACAGAGTGATGAAATTCTGTCTCAAAAAAAAAAAGAAAGAAATGCCTCAAATAATGTAAATGATAGCCCCTTCAATAAGAGACGTGATGGTTAAAAGCCTGCCATCAGCCCACGAGTCTGGTTTCATTAATAGTTCTCCATCTAGATTAGCTAACTCCCATTCAGGTCATCAGCTGTAACCCTACTGCCAAATCCAATGAATAAATGGATATGTTTATGTTCATACTCTCAAAATTAATAAATATTAAAATCTCTCTGTGTAAGATTCTCACTGACTAACTTCCAGACACCTGGTCCTTCCAATTTCTTCCCACTTCTCTGAGCAATAGTTCTCAGTTTCCTTAGCTGGTTCCCCTTCTCCAAATGTTGGAGCAGCACAGAACTTGACTTTGTGTAGGTGACCTGATACAGTCTAATTATTAAAACCTACATCTATTTGCTTATGATCCTAACTTTTATCTCCAGCCATGACCTTGCTCAGCTCTAGAATGCATTCCTGCTTAATTGTTGTTCTGTCATTATCACAGGAATGAGATGACAAATAAGTTTATTATTTTTTTTAATTTTTCTACCACATCCATCTTCACCTTCATCCTTTCTATCTCAATAACAGCATACTGCTACTCAAGCCAAAATGTAGAGATCATCTTTGCATCTCCACTCTCCTCCCCACATCAGTGTTTAATTCACTTACCTGCCTATGTCCATGAAAAAATCATCTCTTTGAGCAATTGTGACAGCCTTCTGATTAGTCTCCTTACTTTTGGACATTGTGGCAGTTACCTATTTCTGTGTAAATATTCCCCCAAAACTTAGCAGCCTACAACAACAAATACTTATTATGCTAGTTTTCATATTGATTAGGATGGATAGATCTGGCTCAGGGATTTTAATGAAGTACCACTTAAGATTGGACCAGGTGTTATGGTCATCTGAAGGCTTAACTGAGGCCAGAGGATGTGCCTCCCAGGTAGGATGCTCACAGTCTGTTAGCAGAACTCATTTCCTTGCATCCCACTGGGAGAAGGCCTCAGTTTCTTGCCACATGTGCTTCTCTGCAGGGCTCTTTATTAGTCAAGGTTCTCCAGAGAAACAGAACCTGTAGGTCATATAAAATATTAAGATCTATGATGAGACATTGGCCTATGCAATTTCAGGGACCAAGTCCCATGATCTACCTCATGCAAGCTGGAGCCCCAGGAAAGCTACTGGTGAGTTTGAAGGCCTCAGAACCAGGAGTTCTCAGGGCAAGAGAAGATCATTATCCCAGCTCAACAGTCAGGCAGAGGGTGAACTAAACTTTCATCAGCTTTTTTGAAAATTTCTATTCAAGCCCTTGAAGGGTTAGATGATACCCATCTGTACTGGGGAGGACTTTAGGCTTTATATCATTCACCAATCCAAAGGCTCATCTCTTCTAGGACTAACCCCAAAAGTACGACCAGAAAGCATATTTAACCAGACATCTGGGAATCCAGTGGCCCACTCAAGCTGGCACATAAAATTAACCATCACAGACTCCTTGAGTCTCTCCTTGCACTTCTCAGAGTAGGGATCCAAAAAAGGGAGAATGAGGGGAAGCTAGGATGGCTTCTGTGATCCGTCCCAGAGGTTATATTATGCTCCGTCACATTCACTACCTTCAATTTGTTAGCATCAGATAACTAAGTCTAGCCCACATTCAAAAGAAAGAAATTAAACTCCGTTTCTTAAGGGAAGGAATATCAAAAATGTGGGTGATTTTTTGCATTGCTTTAATATACATATTTTTATTTTTCTCAAATTGATATGAGGGTATAATTTTTAGGTTACATTGCTCTCACTTCAGGTAAAGTTCCATTTGTAGGGGAACCCCTCATCCAGGGGGTGTGTGACACACCCTCACAATGTGCATGTTAGGTGAGACCTCACCTCATACCCTCTCTCATTCTGCCAAATGTTCTCTCCCTAATCCCCTGCCGCTTCCCTCTACTCTCAAACTGGACTGTATTAGTGTTTTATTGTTCTTATTAGTATGTAATTATTTATATATTGATTTCATATGTGCATGGAGTGCATTGAATATTTATTTTTCCATTGTTGTGATACTTTACTAGGAAGAATGTATTTCAACTCCATTCAGGTAAATATAAAAGATGTAAAGTCTCCATCTTTTTAATGGCTAAATAATATTCCATCGTATACATACACCACAGTTTCTTGATCCATTCATGGGTTAATGGTCACTTAGGTTGCTTCCATGAGTTGGCAATTATGAATTGAGCCATAATAAACATTCTAGTACAAATGTCTTTGTGGTAAAATGATTTTTGTTCTTCTGCACAGATACCTAGTGATGGGATTGTAGGATAGGATGGAAGATCTACTTTTAGATCTTTGAGGATTCTCCATACCTCACTCCAAAAAGGCTGTATTAATTTGCAATCTCACCAGCAGTGTAGAAGTGTTCCCTTCCCTTCACATCCATGCCAGTATATGGGGTTCGGGGACTTTGTGATGTGGGCTAACCTTGCTGAGGGTCAGTGATATCTTAGAGTGGTTTTGATTTTTAATTGACAGATATATGTACTTATTGTGTAAAATAGGTGTTGTTTTAAAGTATATACATTATGAAATAACTAAATCTAGCTAATAAATATCACTATTACCTCATGTAATTATCATTTTGATGGTGAAATAAATCAGGCACATAAGATCAAATGCAGCGTTATCTCACTCAAAGGTAGAACCTAAAAAAATTGATCTCATAGAAGTAGAGGGCAGAATGGCAGTTACCAGAGGTGAGGACAGTGAAGGTGGGAGATGGTGGGGAGTTGGTGGCCAAAGGAGATAAAATTTCAGTTAGATAAGAGTAATAAGCTGGAGAGATCTATTGTACAAAATAGTAACTACAGTTAATAATACATTGTATTCTTAAAAAATGCTCAGAGAGTGGATGTCAGGGAAATATTTTAAAACCACCATCATGTTCCTTTGCCTGGAAAAGAGGAACTTTACATAAAACAATCCTAAAACCATTGTAGTGACTGGTGAAGTACAAGGAAAGGGTCAACAAATGGATAAATTCAAGAATTGTGAGTTTGTGAGGAAAATAATAGACAGAATGGTAGAAAAGACATTGGAGACTTGGAAGATGTAGGCATGAGAGGCACGTGAGGGACCACAACCCACCTACTGGGCATAATGTACACTACTCAGATGATGGGCACATTTAAAACTCTATGGACCACTAAACAATTCATACAGCAAAAAGCCTCTTGTACCCCCTACATCTCTTGAAATAAAGAAAATAATAATAAACCTGTGTTCACCAAAAGAAAAATTGAGAATAACATCCACAAGAAACCTAGGTGGGTCTCTTTGCCTGCTTGCCCTGGCAATGGAAGCCAATTTGATATTTATGGTGAAGGTATATCTTTCCCTGGAAGTTTTCTTATTCTGTAAGCCTGTCATTCTCCTGCTCAATAAACTCCATTTCAGGCTTGCCTTAAACAAAAAACTCAATGAAACCTAGGTGAAAAGTCTAATGTTAACAAAAAAAAAATGAAGGAGATTCAAAAAATTCTGTGAATAATTTCAATAAGGAGAAAAGGCTCAAATTCATAAACTATGAGAACAAACTTGACTTCAAATGACAAAATATCAGAACAGGCTCGGCGCCTGTAGTACAGTGGTTATGGTCCATACACCAAGGGTGGCACGTTTGAAACTTCCCCAGGCCAGGTACACCAAGGGTGGTGTGTTTGAACCTGCCCCAGGCCAGCTAAACAACAACTGCAAGAAAATAATAGCCGGGCATTGTGGCAGGCACCTGTAGTGGGAGGCTGAGGCAAAAGAATCACTTAAGGCCAAGAGTTTGAGGTTGCTGTGAGATATGATGCCATGTCACTCTACTAAGGGCAACATAGTGAGACTTTGTCTCAAAAAAATATATCCATCTATCTATATATATATATACACATATATACACATATATGTGTATGTGTGTATGTATATATATATACTATTCTGTATATATATGTGTGTATATATATAATATACTATTCTGTACATATGTATATATATACTATTCTATACATACTATAGTATACATACATACTATTCTGTATATATACATGTGTACATATACATATATACACAAACATATACATGTGTACATATACATATATACACACACGTATATATATTTTTTCTGTATATATATATATAACTATTCTGATATCTACACGTATATATACATATCAGATATATGTTCTGATATACATATATAGACATCAAAATAGTTACATCCACTTACCAGAGGGGAATAAAGTGAAAAAACTGCCCCCTTGTTAAGGAAGGGTTAAAGAAGACATTTCTAATTAGAAGTCATCTCAGGAAAACTTACATTTCACTTACTGCAGAAGGTGAAAGAATGAGAGAAAAATTAGCTATAATATAGACATATTGGGATGCCATAACAGGGTACCAGAGTTTAAACAAAACAACAGAAATTTATATTCTGACAGTTGTGGAGGCTGGAAGCCCGAGACCAAGAGGCCCACTGGGCTGGTGGTTGGTGAGGCTTCTTTCTCTGGGGTGCAGATGGCTGCTTTTTGATGGTGACCTCATGTGGTTGATGGTTTGTCCTTTGTATGAACACTGCTGTTATTGTTTCCTCATCTTAAAAGGATACTGATCCTACTGGAGTACAGGCCCTTATAACCTCATTCAACTTTAGTCACTTTTTACAGACCCTATCCCCAAATACAGTCACATTTGGGGGTTAGGGCTTCAACATACAAATTTTGTGGTGTGGCACAATTCAATCCATAATATTAGATTAGTTAATACATGGAGAAAAAACTGGGTAATGGATTCCACGGGATCAAGTGAAAGAACAGATAAGCATCATGACCCAGGCTGCTGTAGACACAGGAAGAAGCCAGAATACATGTCAAGAAAGTGGGAACTCAGAATGGGGAGGATCTGGAAAGGAGGTCAGAGAGTCGGGTTTAGGAGCAGAGCAGCTGAGGTGTTGTAGGGTGTGGCACCACTTAAAAGCAATAAACAAATTGCAAGCCATGCAGCAAAATGGAGGAAGCTCCATGGGGAGTGAGCGCTATGAAGCACTGGAAATTTGTTGTCATTAAATGCTTAACTCATATATGAGTTAACTCTTATGTTAAGTTTTAGAATGAACTTGTGACAAATTCTTAGCCTTCTTAGGCTAACTCCATGCTTTCTCTGACCCCAGAAAAACAATGACCATGTGTACAAAAGGGATTTTTAGAGCAGAAAAAAGTGGGGTAACCATTGGTGCATGTAGGTAAAGGACTAAGGATGATTTGGGGTCAAAGTTGAAGAGGTAGGATTTAAGTGAAGAAAATAGACAATATATTGTCATTTTGTGAAATAATTCACCTCAAATACTTCATTCTGTAAGCAATCATTGACCATGTTCATGCTTAATTTTATAAAATGTTTGAGATTAACTTCATTATTACATACTCTGGCAACAGAACATACATATGGATGGGAAACAGCACAAATCCTGTCAGAATCTATGATGAACATGTCTAGGCAGGTGAGGAATAGAGGGAAAAAATCAGATGGAAATCTGGCCAAGTGCAGACCAGCCTACAATTCCCAAGCTTGCTAAAGTGTTAATTTTCACAATGAGTTATTATTTTTTTCACAACACATTATCTGAATCAGCTTGGATGAATTTTAAAACTTAACCACAAATAATTAGATAATTTTCACTTTCTTGGTGTTACAAAAATGATTTCTTAGCTCTAAGTAATGAAAATGGGAATGCAGTAAAATATTGCACGTCAGTTTTGAAATTTTAGTTTTGTTTCTAAAACCAGACTGGTACCAGAAAGATGAACACTGGAAAGCAAAAGTTGGTACCCGTGGCCTGTTGTCCTTACTAAGCTGTATTGTGAAATGCCTTCCCTTAGCTATGGTATTCCATCTCTACACTGGCAGTACTCTAACATTCAATCTCTCTCACTAGAATCTAAAAGATTCTGAAGCCAAAACCCCGCCACATATTGGATACACATTATCACCTCCCCACAATTACCTTTTATCTTTCATGATGCAAGCCCATGTTATTAATATGACTTTGTGGTTGTTCCCTCATGTTTATCTTTTTAATTTAATTTTTATTAAATCGGAATTGTATATATTTATGGGGTACAATGTGATGGTTTGATATACAATGTGGAATGCTTATGTCAAACTGATGAATATAAACATCACCTCACATAAGACATTTATAATATATTCTTAGTTGTTTTGAAATCTACCCTTGCATTGTGCACATTAGGTGAGATTCCACCAAATACCCTCTGTCCACTCACCTCGCCCACCCCTCCCTTCTCCCTCCTCTCCTCTCCTTCTTGCTAGAGTAAATTTGTGTTTTATCATTCGTATGAACATGTAAGTGATTATATATTGGTTTCATGATAGTATTGAGTGCATTGGATACTTGTTCTTCCGTTCTTAAGATGGAAGAAAATGAAGAATTCTACTAAGAAGAATATGTTCCAGCTCCATTCAGGTAAACATAAAAGATGTAAAGTCTCCATCTTTTTTATGGCTACAGTATTCCACGGTATACACACACCACAATTAGTTAATCCATTCAATGAGTTGATGGGCATTTCACTTGGCAATTATGAATTGGGCTGCAATGAACATTCTAGTGCAAATGTTTTGTTGTAAAATAATTTTTGTTCATCTGGATGGATACCTAGTAATGGAGTTGCAGAATCAAATGGTAGGCCAACTTTTAGTTTCTTGAGAATTCTCCATACTTCTTTCCAAAAAGGCTGTATGAGTTTGCAATACCACCAGCAGTACAGAAGTGTTCCGTTCTCTCCACATCCACACCAGCATCTGCAGTTTTGGGATTTTGTGATGTAGGCTAACCTTACTGGAGTTAGGTGATTTCTCAAAGTGGTTTTGATTTGCATTTCTCTAATGATTAACAATGATGAGCCTTTTTTCACGTTTCTTAGCCATTGACCTTTCATCTTCAGAGAAGTTTCTGTTCAAGTATCTTGCCCACAAAGAAATGAGTTTTTTTGTTCTTTTCTTATTAATTTGAGTTCTCTTTAGATTCTAATTATCAGACCCTGTCAGAATCATAATCTGCAGAAATCTTCTCCCATTCTGAAAGATGTTTGCTTTACTTGCAGTGCCCTTAGCTGTGCAGAAGTTTTTTAGCTTGATCAGATCCCATTATTATACTTTTGATGTTTCTTCAATTTCCAAGAGGGTCTTCCTCATAAAATATTTTCCCAGGCCAGTATCTTTGTCTATTATCCCTGCACTCTCTTCTGGTATTTTTTATAGTTTCATGTATTAAATATGAATCTTTTATCCAGTGAAAATCAATTTTTGTTAGTGGTGAAAGGTGAGGGTCTAATATCAGTCTTCTACAGGTCACCAGCCAATTCTCCCTGCACCATTTGTTACATAAAGTCTCTTTTCCCCAATGCATATTTTGTTAGGCTTATCGAAGATCATATGATGTTATGTGACTGGTTTCATCTCCAGATTCTCTATTCTATTCCATATATTTACATCTCTATTTTTGTGCCAGTACCATGCAGTTTGATCACTATAGATTTGTAGTATAACCTGAAGTCTGGTAACGTGATGGCTCCTGATTTGTTTTTATTTGTAAGTAAAGTATTGGTTACTCAAGATTTTTTCTGATTCCATACAAAATGAAGTACTATTTTTTGAGTTCTTTAAAGTATGACATTGGCACTTTGATAGGGATTTCATTAAATTTGTAGATTGCTTAGGTACTACAGACATTTTAGCAATGTTGATTCTTCACAACCATGAGCATGGTATGTTTTTCCATTTATTAATATCTTCAGCTATTTCTTTTTTCAAGGTTTCATAGTTCTCATTACAGAGATCTTTCATATCCTTTGCCAGATTAATTCCCAGGTATTTCATCTTCTTTGGCCTTACTGTAAAAGATATAGAGTCCTTGACTATATTTTTGGCTTGACTATTGTTGGCATATATAAAAAGTACTACTGATTTGTAAATATTGATTTTGTATCCTGAGACACTGCTATATTCCTTGATCACTTCTAAGAGTTTTATAATTGAGTCCCTTGGGTTTTCCAGGCATAAGATCATGTAATCTGCAAAGAGTGAGAATTTGATTTCCTCTGACTTCATTTGAACACATTTTCTCCCCTTCCCTTGCTTGATTGTAATGGCTAGGACTTCTAGTACTATGTTGAATAGCAGTGGTGACAATGGGCATCCTTGTAGAGTTCCAGATTTGAGTGGAAATGTTTTCAGTTTTACTCCATTCAATATGATATTGGATGTGGCTTTGGTGTAGATGACCTCTATCAATTTAACAAATGTCCCTTCTAAGACTATTTTCTTAAGTGTTCTAATCATGAAAGGATGCTGGATATTGTCAAAAGGTTTTTCTACATCAATTGATAGAATCATATGGTCCGTTTTTTATTTTATTTCGGTGGTGTATTGTATGTATACATTTACATATGTTGAACCAACTTTGTAATCCTGGGATGAAAGCAACTTGATCGTGGTGTATAATTTTTTTGATGTATTGGTAAATTCTGTTTGCAAGGATTTAAATGAATATTTTTGCCTTGATATTAATTAATGATATTGGTCTGTAGATTTCATTCTTTGTTAGGTTCTTTCCTGGTCTGGAGATTAAGGTGACATTTGCTTCGTAAAATGTGTTGAGGAGGATTTCTTCTTTTTCTCTGTTTTGGAAAAGGTTATATAATATAGGTACGAGTTTAACTTTGCAGGTTTGGTAGAATTCTGATGTAAAGACATCTGGTCCTGGACTTTTTCTTTTTCAGGAGATTTTGTATAGTTGATGCCATTTCATAGGCATAGTGCTTGATATAGGTCTATTCAAAATTTCTAATTCTTTCTGCTTGAGTCTAAGAAAGAGGCATGCTTCCAGGTATTAGTCTATTTCCAAAAGATTTTCATATTTCTGAAAATAGAGTTTTTTGGTAGTAATCATTGAGGATTTTTTGAATTTCTGTGGTATCTGTTGTTATTTCTTCTTTATAATTTCTGATTAACATTATTAGAGACTTTACCTTTCTGTTTCTGGTTAGGCTAGCCAAAAATTTGTCAATTTTATTAGTCTTTTCCACGAACCAACTTTTTATTCAGATCTTCTGAATAAATCTTTGGTTTTCAATTTTGTTTAATTTTGTTCCAATTTTGGTTGTTTCTTTTCTTCTGCTGGGTTTTGGGTTGTATTGTTTTTCTCTTTCTAGTTGCTTGTGATAACCTATTAGGTTATTGACTTGCTTTCTTTCTGTTTTCTTGATGAAGGCTTCTGATGCTATCAATTTCCCTCATAAGACTACCTTTGCAGTATCCTACAAGTTTTGATAATTTGTGTCTTCATTATCATTTTGTTCCAAAAATTTGATGATTTTCTTCTTAATCTTGTCTTGGACCCAGCTATAATCCAGCCTAAGGTTATTTAATGTCCACGACTTTGTTTGAGTATGAAGATTTCTGTTGCTGTTAAGTTCAAATTTTATTCTGTGATGGTCCAAGAAGATACAAAGAATGATTTCTATTCCTTTAAGTTTTTTTGAAATCAGACTAGTGTCCTAAGATATGATTAATTTTGGAAGATGATCTGTGGGCTGATGAGAAGAATGTGTATTTAGTTTTATTAGGAAAAATGTTCTGTAGATGTCTGTTAAGTCCATTTGTTCTAGGGTCAAATTTATGTATATTATTTCTTTGTTTAGTTTCTTCTTGGAAGATCTATGTAGAATTGACAAAGGAGTATTAAAATCTCCAACTATTATAGTGCAGGAAGATATCAAATTGTTCATATCTGTTAGGTTTGCTTTATAAATTGAGGAGCATTTAGGTAGGGTGCATAAATATTAATTATTGAAGTATCTTCATGTTAAGTGTTTCCCTTGACAAATCTGTAGTGTCCATCCTTGTCTTTCTTTTGTTGGTTTAAATCCTATTGTATCTGTAAATAAAATTGCACCCCTGCTTTTTTCTGGTTTCCATTTGCCTATATTATAAATGTCCATCCCTTCACCCTGAGTCTTTTGTAGGCAACAGATACTTGGTCTGAGATTTTGTATCCAGTTAGCCAACCTGTGCCTCTTTAGAGAACAATTTAAGCAATTCACATTAATTAAGGGAATTGATAGGCATGGTAGTGTTTTGACTGTTGTGTTTTTCAAAGGTCATCGTACCTTTAGGACCATCCTGTTCTCCTTCAGGAATCCCCGTAAGTCAGATGTTGATCTTTTAGAATGACCCCTCCAGGAAATGTTCTGTTCTTGTTTTCCATTTTTCTGCTTCTTTGAATGCTTGGAATTGTTCAAAAACTTTGTCTTCAATTTCTAAGATACTTTCTTCTGCCTGCTCAACTCTGTTACTGAGGGATTCTACTATATTTTGAAGTGCCTCAAATAACTTTTTCACTTCTTTGAGCTCCGCTATATCTTTTTCTCATTATGTCCATATCCTTGGTGACTTTGTCTTTGAATTCATTAATTTCTTGAGACAACTTTTAAAGTACCCTTTGGATTTCTATTTCCATCTTTCCTCCATTCTATTCATCTTATTCGCCATCCATATTCTGAATTCTATTTCTGACAACTCAGCCATTTGTCTATGAATGACATCTTCTATTGTACCTCCTTTGTCATTTCTTGCAGAAGTTGATCTATTCTGATTATTCATACTGCTGGAGTTCTTCCACTGGTTCCATTCCATGAGTATTATCTGCAATTTGGCAATTAAAAGTGTTAGGGTGATATTGATTTGGGGGCCCCAGGAGGTGGCGTTAACCAGTCCTTTATCAATGAGCGGGGGTTTGTGATAGTGGCTTTTCTCCTACAGCCTTACAAAGGTCCCTTTCAGACCTGCAGCAAGGGACTCTGAGGACCTGCTTGGTGAGATGACACGAGCTTGCTCCGTCTTGAAGTCAGCCAGCCTCTACTCAATCCTAAAGAGTTGTGGTTTTAGACTGGAATCTCAGCTGGAGAGAGATACAATCAACTGTGGCACCCCGCCCCTGACCAGTAACAGCTGAAGGAGGAGAATCAGTCCTTCCCTGCTACAAAACATCTGCCACTCAACCTCTGAGGGTCTCCGGTGGACAACCCACATGGAGAGTTTTAATCAGATTGTCCCAGACAATACAATCACTTTTCAACAGGAAGAGTTCAGAGAGTCTCCAGCAACCCAACAGTAGAAATCCACAGGTAATTCCTTCCTGCAAACCCAAAGCAATGGAGACTTGTCCCCTCCATTATGGTAAGCAACCAAATTAGAAAAGTTCAACAGTCAGAACAGGGGCAATAGCACCTCCGCTTGCTAGGCACAATCACATTCTCTCTTTCCTGCGTGTCCCTTTCTCCCCTGTTTCTACTTGAGTCACTGTTTACAGACTGCTGCCCAGCAGCCTACACAATGCCCAGGACTTTCAGGGAATCGCCAAACTCTCTGAGCTCTGTAGGGGGCAAACCTTCAAACCACTCAGTGAGGGAGAAAGGGTGGACTGGGAGTTCAGAATTGCGGAGAAAGTATTTGCTCAACTTTATGCCAGGCAGGATGATGCCTAGGCTCACAAGTGGAGAAGGAGGCCCCATGTTTAGTGGCTCTCTCCTGTGGGGTAATGTGGGAGATCTTTTGTTCCCTGCTCATTTGAATAGAGCCCACATTGTACCTCCCATTTGGCAATGGGCTTTGTACCTAGAATTTGTTTTCTTGGGTCCTCTTTCTTGGAGTCACAGCTTGCTTCTCAACAAAGATGATATGCACTTGTCTATCTTCTTTCTCAGCTCAGCTCCCCACATTTGCCTTCGCTGAGTCCTCATCTGTCCCTTATCTCTCCCTCTGGACCCTCTCGTGAAAGCTGCCTCTAGTCAGCCATCCTGTTTCCTTCTGTTTTGTGTGACTGTTTTGATAAGTTGTCTCAATTTGGCAGGACATAATTATAACTTTCCACTTCCTATGGTAAAAAAAAAAAAAAGAAGCTTTAAGTACTTTGACTTCTGTTGATTAGGAAGTATAAGAATTGCAATAATTGTGGTAAAAAGACTGAGTAAATGTTTCTTTAAATCATATGGATTAGAGCGAGGGAACAGAAATGGCATTTCTGATTCTGTGTTATTTGAAGACGTATTTAAGTTTCTTTCCATCGAATTTTTGTCCTTGTATTGTCAGCAATAGCAGCTGTTTAACACAAATGAATACCTTCAAAGGTGAACTTTGAAATGACAGCAGAAGTTATGCTCAAAAAATGTCATTTCCAAGTTTATTTGTCGTGACAGAGTATGATGCCTTTTATCTTTAAATTTGATTAGAAAATATTTTCCTTTTTATTTGTAATAAATACTTGAATTTTTTGAATTTAATTCCATTAAAGTATACTTTACAGCTGTTTCTCCAGGTAATTTTTTTAAGTATGTATTACTTGAAACTTTAGATTGTTACTATACACACTCCACTACAAATGAATGTGTGTATGCTTGAAATTTTAGAGATAGAGTCCCACTTTGTTGCCCTAAGTAGAGTGCTATAGCATCACAGCTCACAGCAACCTCCAGCTCTTGGGCTTAAGGCAATTCTCTTGCCTCAGCCTCTGGAGTAGCTGGGACTACAGGCACCCGAAACAACACCCGGCTATTTTTTTTGTTGCAGTTTGGCCAGGAACCAGGTTTGAACCCACCATCCTCGGTATGTGGGGCTGGCGCCCTACTCACTGAGCCACAAGCACCACCCCTACTTGAAATTTTAGATTGTTACTGTATACACCCCCCTGCATATGGATGTGTGTGTACTTGAATCTTTAGATTATTAACGTGTACAGTCCATTACGCATATGAGCGCAGCACAGCACCAATAAATATTCTACAGGTTCATAAAAAACTGTTCTAAAACTTATGAAACTACAACTCTATTCCCCAAAATAACATAGGTAAAAAGATGGAAAGAGAAACAAATATTCATGAAGTTTTTTATTATTTAAGCATCTGCTAATCTTTAGAAATAATTCGATTATCTTATAAGCCAGCATTAACATTACAAAACAGAAATAAAAAATTACATGTGATTATCAGTCTTTGAAAAATGGATTTCAGGGAGGCATCTGTGGTTCAAAGGAGTAGGGCACCAGCCTCATATACCAGAGGTGGCATATTCAGCCTCAGCCCTGGTCCTGGCCAAAAACTGGAAAAAAAAATACATACATATATGTGTATATATATATATGGATTGCAATGATAATAAAAGACTGAACCACTGGATTCAATGAATTTCTCATGGGAGATTTGAACAATGATTGGCTCACTTTCTTCCAAAGATCTCTAACAGCAGGAAGTACATAAAAATGCAGTATATTACTGTGCCTCGGGTGAAATCTCAGCTTTAATTTTACCATCACTTTTGAAATTAACAAATACGTGATTTTTACTTGGAGTTAAATATTTACAATTTTTACAAACATTATGATTATAACATGGTCTTGTTAAAAACTAATACTTCAATCAATGAAAAATCATATATACCTTGGTAGCCCCATAAGATTATAATACTGTATTTTGACTATAACCTCTTTATGTTTAGATATATAGAGATGCATAAGTACCTACTGTTATGTTACAATTGCCTACAGTGCTCAGTACAGGTGCATAGCCTACATCTGTATTAAGTGGGTAATGTCATCAAGGTTTATGTGAGCACACTGTACGGTGTTTACAAAATGATGACATAACCTAATGACACATTTCTCAGAACATATCTCTGTTTTTGAGTAAGAATATTTGTATTATGGATATTTATCAAATTTATTGCAGTTATTATTATCTTTCTCTAAAATCTTAATATTTTAAAAACTCAAAGGCAGCATTCAACATGATCAGGCTTCCTTGACTTCATGATATTCATGTTTTGAATTTGCTACACTTCAGATTTGTGGCAGTAAAAATGTGAAATATGCTATCAAAACCTTATCCCGAGAGATGCTATCAAAGATATATCTGTTAAAAGACATTAATGTTCTTTTATGGTTATAGAATAATTTAAGAATACCTAAACTTACAATGGTAATATGTTTTACAATCTTATTTATTATTTTCTGATTACTTCACTTACACAGCACTATTTTTAGCCAATGTTCATAGTATCACAATAAAATTTCTTCTTTGCTTTAAGATCTGTTACACATTTTGTCACTATATAATTTCTAATATATTCAAGATTTGTATATATTTCTTTCTAATTTTTATTAAATCATAATTGTGTACATTAGTGCAATCATGGGGCACTATGTGCTGACTTCATATACAATCTAAAATATTTTCACTAAATTGTTTAACTTAGCCTTCATGGCATTTTCTTAATCGCTATATGAAAAGACTTAAATCTTGAAATATATAATGTGCTGCTTATATCATTGGAAATGTTATTAAGTTTTTTCAATAGAGTAGATCATATATTTGTATTATTTGAATGTCACAACCTATGACTAAATTGCATTTTTTAGATAATGTAACTATTTGTCTGTAACTATTGCTCAGTTTAAATAATTTTATTTGCAGCTTGGTGCCTGTGGCTCAACGGGCTAAGGTGCCAGCCATGTACACCTGCGATGGTGGGTCCAAATCCAGTCCGGGCCCGCCAAACAACAATGACAGCTGCAACCAAAAAATGGCCGGGTGTTGTTCGAGCGCCTGTAGTCCCAGCTACTTGGGAGGCAGAGGCAAGAGACTTGCCTGAGCCCAGGAATTGGAGGTTGCTGTGAGCTGTGATGACACAGCACTCTATCCAGGGTGACAGCCTGAGGCTCTGTCTCAAAAAATAAATAAATAAATTATTTATTTATTTGCATATAAAAATAAAAGATTTTGATAATAAATCAAATAACTAATATAGAGTCAGCTAATTTTACTGAAATGAGCATTTTATTATTCATCTCAGTAAAATTAACTGAAGCTCTATTAGTAGTTATATTATATGGCTTAACCTTACACCAGAGGGTCTTTCTCCGTGATCAACTATTCATCATTTAATAAGTAAAACCGAGCTATTTTAATTTCAGTACTGTCAATATATTTTGGACATGGAGTTGATCTATGAATTCTTGTTCATACTAGTTATTTGCAACTAAAGAATTTCAACATTTACAAAGATGTGGTTCCAAAGTGATAACAGTTACTTAAAATATACCAAATAAATGTATTCTCATTGTGTTTAACTTATGAGAAATTAGTAAAAAGGACATTTTAGGCTTTTAAGAAACTAATCTCTGCCATTGTAGAATGACAAGAAAAGACTGAGAAGTTAGATCACATTTAGAAAAGCCTAGATAGTTTGTAGTGAAGTCTCCACCTGCTGTGGTATTTATATGCTGTCCTCCCTGAAATTTTACAAACAAGTAAACAGATGGATTACAGCCCCTCATAGTACATTAACTCCCATTTGAGAAATTCAGTGTACTCAATATATTCAACTAATGTTATTGAACACCTGATACATAAGAAGCATGATAGACCAATGAATATATAGTAAGTATATTATTTATATTTATAATATAAATAAAAATAGAGTCCTTTGAGAATGGAGAGACAAAAATATGAGTTCTTTCTAGGGGAGAATGAAAAGGCATCATTGTAGATACTGGACAATACATATCTCTTTAAAAAGCCTTCCCTGACTGTCTTCTGCAAGGCCAGTTGTGTTCAAAGAAGAATCATATCTGAAATTTCCTATGGCAGCACCAAAAATAGGTTTTACCCTATTTGAAAAGGCGTCAGTATGGAGCAAACCTGAAAAGGCGTCAGTATGGAGAATACGTTCAAGAGCAACAGCGACTGTCTCTGCAGCCCCCATCACCTCAGTGGCTTGTTATATCCTGTAAACTTGGCAATGTCTCTTAGATTCTTTGCCCCACCCCCCACCAATTGTGACCCTTGGGGCAGAGAAAATCAATAGCCTTTGTGTCCTCACTCTTACAGATCTTAAAACTCCTCTGTAAAACTTTGGCTTGACTAAATGAGGGGTGGGCACCTTTTTTTTTTCTTTGCTGCACATCAAAAGAATAAGAGTTGCCTTGGGCCACACATTAAATTCACAAAAACTCAAACACTAAGGAAAGCTGATTAGCAAAAAATAAAAAAAGAAGTTGCATGCATACTTTCTGTGATATCTGACACCACAGATAACCAAAAAATGACCTCACAAAATTAGCAAGTGTCCTGCAGGCCACAGGTTGGACAGCTCTGGGAAAATGACTTTTGAGGGAAGGAAGGATTTATAAAAAGTGTAGAGTCGCAAAAAACTCTAATGAGTGGGGGGGAGAGTTGGGGCAGCATGCACGCCTGGAGGGGCAGAGGCAGCGGGGAGCTTGTGGGGTTAGTGATGGGAAAGCATAGATTCCGTAATAACCCCTGTGTGCGCAGACTTCTGGTCACCACAGATATTTAAGGGCTGTTTTAATATATAAAACAGTGCCATAATATAGAACATCAATATAATATAAAGTCTAAGAGTACATCCCAGTCAATGGACGAGAGAAGAAAAGATACAGGTGAGAGTTAAAGCTGCGGCAGGAGCTGTCAGAACAGAGAGGGGAAGCAGGTGAAGAAATATTTCTGAGAAGCAAAAATATCTGAGGTGAAAGCAGATACTACGTGTGGCTATATTGCATAGAGAATTATTTAATGAGATTAATAATTTGTTGAAAGTGGAAGATGGAAATGACTAAAGGAGAAGGTACACAGACATATGAAGCGTGCCTCACTCCTGTGAGAATTGCCCACTGACAGAAAGATTGTATTTGCATTGAAAAATCAAATGACCAAAGAGATTTGAGGATTACAAGGGGATGACAGTTCCTAGAATCAGAGAGTGTCAAAAAGCACTTTGGGTGTTTGGACTTGGAAAATGGGAAGCAATCATTAGCAGATGGAAATCACTTCAGGGTGTTGAGTCCACAATCAAACTGCAAAGGTTCAGGTCTGAAGGGGCTGGAGGAAAGAAGGGCTAACCCTCGTTCACAAAACTCATAACACGAAGGGGACATTCAGGGCAAACACCTGAAGGGAATGTGCAATTGAAGAAGGTCCATTTATCTTTCTCTTGGTTTGGCTCTTCCTTCCACACAAGTGTTTTGAATACGTTGATAGGCAGAGGAAAGAAGTCAGTGGAAAGGAAGGGCTTGAAAATAAAAGTAAGACGCAGACATCTGTGAAAATAACTTACAGATAATTAACATTAAAGAATCATTGAAGTCAAAAGACTAAAGTACAGTTTTAATTTTATATAATCTTAAAACCAAAACAATTTTCATCTCAGGCTTAGCATGCTGTTTCCAATGAATGAGTCCAACGGGGTAAGATTTCACTGCACAATATGGCTGTGCCAGAACGATTTCCGTGGTACAAATGTTAGTGGTTTACTGAGATCTTATTTCATTTTCTCCTGTCTAAGCACATTTGGGCTCAATTAGCCATTTTTTATTATCAAACACTTAAAAGGAAGGAGAAAAAGCCTTTATTGCATGTGTCAGAAAAGTGAAAGTGTGTCTTTCTTCACCTCAATCTCTGGGTAGAAGCTTCTTGCAGATCTAATGCAAATTTCATGGGTAAATGAAGTTTCCAGTTAACAAGAAGTTAATATTTCCTCCCTGCCTCAGCTACACTGCACCTTTCTTATTCTAGGGAGATGCAGGGAAGTAAATGTGGGTCTCTGAATGTAAGTTGTGAGACTGTAAGCTCAACTTCAGTAGCCCTTCGGCATACAAAAATTTAAAAAAATGAATAACAGGATTTAATTGATTCCTCTGCAGCAAATGTCATGAGAAGTGGGAGGTTTTTCTCTTTGGATCCTTTACTTCTGCATGGAAACATTCTTTATTTACTGGTCCATGTAAGCTAACTTAAGAAGACACACTTAATGAAGAAGAGAATATTGATAAATAAGAATGTTCTTCTACCCAGTTTTGTGTTGATTGGTATAAGAAATACTGTTTATGATGTATCTGAGGTACAACATACTCGCTTTTTTAACTCTATGCATAATAGTAAAATTTTTCAAAGGCAAATTATTGAAGCATTAAATACAGCACATTGAGATGAAAACTTCCTACAGCCTATCAGCTGCACTGCTATTTCAGTCCAATAGTCAAGGTGAAATACTCATAAATAGAACTTTTTGTGTGGTTTTTGTGGGGACTGGGTTTGAACCCACCACCTCCGGCATATGGGGCTGGCGCCCTACTCCTCTTCCACAGGCACCGCCCTTATAAATAGAACTTTTAAAAATCCTATACCTACTCTCAAATACCAGTACTATAACATAATAATACATAAATGTGTGAATGAATTTATATTTAGCTTATATTTACCCTTCACAAGGTATATCTGCCTTTTTAGTTTAAAAATTATAAATTGTAAAGCTTTATTGAAACAGTATTTGTGGGAAATGAATAAAGACTACAAATATTTTGAAAACTATTTTTTAGACTTATATACTAAAGTAAATCCATAGCACATATACATGCACACACACAAAATACATTTTAGAAATATTTGCTTTGGAATTAATTGTCCGTTTCTTAGGAACAGACATATTTTTCCCACTAAATCTTTTATTTTTCACTCAATTCTTTATTTCCATCTTTCTCATGGTTGTCCTGCCTTACTGACATTGTCTTGTTATAGTAGAAAGTAAATTTTACAGAAGTGAGGTCACATCACATCTTCACTGTTTTCTATTTGTGTAACTCTAGGCAATTTAGGTAAGGCTATTTGTGTCCCACTTTAAGCAGAGAGATAATGGAACTCTTTATATAGTTACTGTTTGATCCTCAAAATGACCTGACATATGTAAAAGGCATTACATAAGGCCAAAGTCTCTTCTCACACAAAAGATGCCTTGGTAGCAATTAAAAAATAATCTGCATCCTAACCCTGCATATATATTGAAGAAGTACTTAATAAATATTTTGTTTCATCTCTCCTTCTTCTATATACCAAATTTTTGAATAACTGGTTATCTTAAAAATATTTGGACACTTTTTTCACTTGCTTTTATTTGAACAATTCAGGAAGAAACACAACACATTGTGTGTAATCTTAGGATTATGTATAGAGCTTATCCTTCTTGAGAATTAAACCATGTATCCTATGCATGGATATACTTTTTAAAAAAATTGCGAGGAAGAATATGTATTGTGCTTCCTACCTTTTGCAATGCATCCCAAAAAACCTTTCATGATTCAGTAGGTACTTCAGAATACTGTAGTTTCTTAGGGCCGTCATGATAAAGAACAGTTAATTCTCCATGGAAGTGAGAGTTAGCATATCAAATGCCAGGCACAGAGAGTATTTTATATAAATCTCTTGGGATGAGAGCTCAAACAAGTGTTCTTCAGTATAGAGTCATTTCTATGTATGTATCAATAACTTTGCTGGTATAGAATTAATACATGTTTGATGAAGCTAGTTGTGAATTTACATAGAGCCCTCCTGGCCTTCCTGATGCTTCCTGTGTTGCCAACACCGTCACTGTTCATAGCTGCTACTAATCATTTAATCAGGGGGGGATTAAACTGACCTTGACAGTAGTATCACAGAGGTGAGACAAGTGTGGTGTCTAATTTGATTCAATTAAGAAGATTTTAAAAGATGCTAATCACTGGTAAGTAATGACAACATAGCTGATTCAAAGCGATATATAAGGAAATGAAAAGAAATGGTGAAAGGAACAGAATTTCTTTTCCTAACAAGAAAAAGGGTACTTCAGAAATATGTCTGAGATCCTGCAGGGAGTCCAGTCATTTAAACATGTTCTAAAATCCTCACTTTCTCTACATAACTGAAGTCTTAAAATACATAACATTGAAGTACTGAGTACATTGGATACTTTTTCCTCCATTCTTGAGACATTTTACTCAGGAGAATATGTTCTAGATCCCTCCATATAAACATAAAAGAAGTAAAGGCTCCATCTTTCTTTAAGGCTACATAGTATTCCACGGTATACATATACCACGATTTATTAATCCACTCACAGGTCGAAGGCAGTACCACACCTATGGAGAACATGACAAGGGTACAAGTTCAAATCTGTCAAATGTAGAACATAGATGTTTTGGTACAATAATCAAGTAAATGACGTGAAAGCTATGTTGATTGGTTTAATCTAACCACATCAGATTATATAAAAAAAATCAGCACATTGTACCCCACATATGCATGAATGTATTCATGATCTATGTGTATTTGACTTGATAAAAAAAATACATAACATTTAAGAAATCCAGTGATATTGATTGTGAGAATATTTAAAAGAAAAAATAATAGAAAAATCAAGTAAGTCCTGTATACATAAAGTCATTTAGGGTCGGTGTTTCAGGATCTCTTTTATAGATCTCAGCATTCCACAGAATTTGCTGAGTTTCTCAGGAATGACAACCTTGACTTGCAATTTTCTTTCTCTTGTCACTTCGAATCAAACATTTAAAGCTTTCTCAGCAAAGGTTTTTGAACTAGAGATCACGAAATGGCTTTGATCTGACATGATTTTAAGACATAAATCCGTCAAAATTGCCAAATAAATAGAATTTACAGACTATTATGGAATTTATAATCTCTCTCTGAGATAGTTCCACTGAAGTTGGCAAAACGGTACCTATTCAAAAGCCTAGAAATGCATCACTTGTTACTAAAGAAACAAAAAGTCTACTTATGTCAAGAAAGCAAATCCAAGTATGATCTAAATTGCAGCAAACAGAATTCATAATTGTAGAGCTCATTACCTAGCTTCATAATTCTACCTATCTGTTGAGACATGACAGTCTATGCTCATAAAGGACTACTGCAATTTCTTTCAGTATTTAGTCTAAGCCTATAATGTCCATATGACTCTCTGAGTTGTTCTAAAACAAATGTTAACATTCAGTGATAACAGCAATAATACTGATAATAATGTATAACATTAAGTTATTTTTAAAATACAGTTAATTCTAAAATAACTGCTGGATTAGCTAAATTTTTCCCAAAAAGAACTTTAGATTGTAAGTGGTAAATACCGAGAGACACTTTAAAAAGAAAAGCAATTGTCTGCACCAATTTATGAAGTCTGATTTCTTTGTAATTTTCTGTCTTCTAACTTCTTTAGGTAGGTAAAATTTTCACAAAGTTAAACCTAAGAAAGTACTCAGTGAAGTGGGAATAACATGTTATGTAAAACTTTCTCACTAGAGTTGCAGTATTACATTAGTTTCAGATAGATACAGATGATCATATTTGGGGTATTGTGTTTGTTTCCTTGAAACTATTCTGGAATTACTCTGCACTATTTGAAAGAGTGAACCTAAATTTAGGAGGCTGTGAATTATTCATATAAACTATGTGCAATTAAGATATCTGTTTATGGGGAGAAATATAAAATTCCAAAAATACTGATATTGATGATTTTTGGATGCCTTTATTGAATAAGCCATGGAAATGATTTAAAATTCTATAGAGCATATAAATTTATAGGCTGCCTGCATCCTAGGTAGTAATTATCCTTAACATAGTGTTATGTCTTTCGCTTTGTAATTTTTAACTCAATGAATCCAAATAAAACTAGATATGTGTTTAGCCTAATTCAAATTACTAATTTGTACCAAAATCCTCCCTAAATATTCTGAGTGCCTGACTTTTCCCACTGTCAATTTCACATGTAGTAATGCTTCATTAGCACTTAATCATTCTCCTTTATGTCTCAGAGTATTGTCGCCTATTGACACTGTAAATATTCTGAAAGAAAAGATTGCATCATAAAAAAGAATCATCAACAAAAAATAAGAGATTTTAGAGTTTATGGGCGGTGCCCGTGGCTCAAAGGAGTAGGGTGCCAGTCCCATATCCCGGAGGTGGTGGGTTCAAACTTGGCCCCGGCCAAAAACTGCAAAAAATAAAAAAATTTTAAAAAGAGATTTTAGAATTTAGTAATTTAGAGTTGAAGATCTCTGATTTTAAATTTAGGATTGCCTTAAGAACCCATTTAACAAAGAAAACATTCTATTACAACACTCATCATAAGAAAAATAAGTAAGGAATTTGCAAGCTGGAAAAGGTCTAACTAAGGCTGGTCACAGACTTTTTTCTTCCATTTCTGTTGAAATTCTGTGAAATCCATTGGTGGCCTGTATCTAGAGTAGAAATTAGCGGGGAGCCTCCATAACCAGATTTAGCGCCAGCACAGCAAGGACGGTAGGGAGAAAAGGCCGGAGTGTATATTCTCTTCCTAGGGCATTCATTCTGCTCCCCAACTCCATGTGACATTGATGCTCTCCAGTTAGAAATGAAGTTCCCAGTTAGAAATTAAGCTCCCTATCAAGTTGCCTCAAGGACAAAACTGCACTCTTAGAGTTTCAGCCTCACTTAGAATGTTGGTGATGGTCTGTCACTTGAGTCCTGGCCTCTTGTGAACTGCATATAATTCAAAATCTGAACATAATCTTGAAGGCCACTTTCAAGGTTAAAATTAGAAATCTGGACTAAGAACTGAGCTTTTGCTCATCTCTTACTCGTTTCATATACATTTATTATACATCTATCTTGTTAGAGACATTAGATACAACTCAAGATGACCCAGATGTAAAAGATGTATTCTCTACCTGCAAAGAGGCTGACATGCTGAACAAGAGAAGCAGGTAAGCCAATGCTGTAACAGTGTATGTCAGTGGTGTTTGTGAGAGTAACAATGTGCTTATGAAAGCAGAGAGAAATTTAGCTAATTTAGGCAAGAGGACAGGAAAAGGCTTTCTCGAATCAGAGTTCATATTACAGAAGTAGGCAAGCTAGCCCCAAATCAAGACAGAAAAAAAAGGGATAGAAATGTGAAATAGCAATATGCTCTGTGTTATTGGTAAAAGTTGCACGAGGAGGAATGTGATTCTGGAAAGATTAGACAAAAATAAATCATTTGAGAACCTTAGTGAATCCACAGACTCTAAACTTTATACGTAAAACATTAGAAATCTGAGCAAGAATGATAGAATCATACTTTAGAACACTGTTAAAATGTGAAAGAGCAATGCATGATCATTTTTTAAACATTTTAATTTTACTTCATCCATTTGTGCCAACTCGCATCCCTCAAGGCCAATTTTGGTGGTTAACTTTTGCTCCAATCAAATGATGCTATAATTCTTCTTCCCATTATCTTTTCAGAAGAAAATACCCTTCAGTATCTGAGTAATGTCCTTGACCTCTTTGAGCGAATGTTGAAAGTCTCCAAATTTTAAATTCACATCTCAGGAGAGGAAAATGAAAAAATGCTACAGCATGTAAAGGAATTAATGGAAATTTCTTTAGAAAAACAAAAAATCATGTAGCCAGCCTGAATCTGTAGGGGTGAGGTGGAAGTCATATAAGAGATACGGTTGTATTATTTGTTTCTAAAATGTCAGAGTCCTTGACCTAAATGCTGAGCCTTCTGACTTTATAAAATAAATACAATAATAGCTCCATTCACCCTCCAAATAAAAGAAACCACACCATTGCTCACGTTAGCTTCCCAGTAAAATCTATCTGGAAAGACGTGACATATACGATCTTTTAAAGATATGCTTTTACAATGGCTCACTTATAATAGGACTGGATAAATTGATTAAATCCTACCTACATCTGCCTTAACAAAGATCATATTTCTATTTAACCTTTGCAAATGACAAAGTCTCCTAGTGTCAAAATACTGGTGCAAAGAGCTTGCAGACAGCAATGTGATATATCTGTGTTGATTTAATGCCTTCTGAGTTTTAGAGTATAGTATTGTCATAATGTTATAACACACACACTCCAAAGAAAATCCCAAACTAATTTTGTGACAACCACACAAATAGAAATCCTGGTATACATTTAAACATTTTGGCTCCCATCTACTTAGAACAGACTTAAGAATATCAAATTTATAACCATTGCCAGAATTTGAGCTTGAACAGTGCAAAAGCCTCTTTGTATACCAGAGTTTTCAATCAACTTACCCTTCTACATGATAAATAGTAGCATTATAGTTAGGTATTATAATAGAATGTTTTACTGATGTTATGATTATCTTTCATAACATAAGAGCCTTGATATTTATTTCAATAACCCCAATGCACATTACTACATTTCCAGCAGGAAAATTGTTTTTCATTTAAATATATCTGTTTATGTTATTCTATACAAATATTTTATAAGAATTATTTTGTTTTAATAAAGTTTGGTAGTACCTTACCTGACTGAAAATATTTCTGAGTTTAATCTAATCAGTGGGAAAAATGTGATTCAATTTCCAAAAATTTTAGTTTCTTCAAAGTTTACTATAAGACTTTTGTTTGTTTTTTAAGGTAAATTTTACTACATGTATTTGAGGTTTACGATACGATGTTTTGGAATATATATACATAGTAAAATGGTTATTATAGTGAAACAAATTAAGGTATCTATCATCTCAGTTACTTTTTGTGACAAGAGCAGCTAAAATCTACTTATTTTACAAAAATCCTTAATTTAATTCAATTTCATTAACTTTAGTCCTCATGTAAACCTTATCATGGCCATGTTAGTTTAATTAGCAGTTTCTGGGGCGAAAATCACTTTTTGTGTCATTACTTAAGAACACAACCATTTCTATATGATAAGACTATTAAAATCAGTCAATTGCATAAGTCTTAATAAACTCTTATTTTTATGGATCTGAATGACTCATACAATAATTACTTTCCACACATGGTAATTTTGGTAATATCTCATCACATGCTGTCTGAACAAAAATTTAGGTTTGTTTCCTAATGGGATATTCCATAGCTCCCAGTAACCATAATAGAGAGAACAAGGAAAGGCTTCTGATGCAAATCAACATCTTGGCCTTACTCATTTGTTCTTTTATTATTTGATCCATGACTACTGTGAAGGACAAAAATTTCCTCTCTCCTAAAGGATTCCAAGGTACACATTAATTTGTAACCATGGAGCTGTCAACTGTCTTAAAATCAATATGGTAACCATTAGAATTTTAGAAGGAAGGCCTTCAGAATTTAGCACCTATTCAATGAGCTAGAAAACCTGAGTAATGATAAAGACCTCCAAGAAATACTACAAAAAGATACATGTTAAGGGGCAAATGAATTGATTCCACTTCCTCTAGTAATTCTTACAGGAAAGAAAGAGGGAGCATAGAATAATATTCAGAAGTAGAGGGTATCCTGAAAGATGACTGGTATTGGGAAAAGATTAAATACCACAAATTCAGATACTCTGTGAATTATAGAAAGATATGTTTAGTTACCTTTATTATCACATTCTCATTTCTAGCTCAGGACTCAAAATCTCTGGCTGCATTCTTTTTGCCACTTGTTTTCATGCTGTATGTTGTTAATATTATACTTATGTTATTGTATGAATAGTTTTGATAAAATATAATACATTCAGCCCTCATAGGTACCTTTTGTATGATAGTCATTAGAGAGATGGTTAAAACTAAGATGCAAAAAACTGTGGGTAAGTTTAGGAAGAAAGTAGTTTTAATGAAGGCTGAAGAAGGCTACATGTGTTTCTTCAAGGGGTCAGAGGGCCAGAGAGGCACAGGGAAGCCAATCCCCATAGGACGACAGCGTGTTTGACTCAGTCATTCAGGATACATCTGTATAAAGGAGTTTAAATCCTATCTTTGTTCAAACTCATATATTTGAACGTCCAGAAAATATTTTCATGTATATCTATCTTCTCTACTGGTAATGATTTTCAAGAAAAATGTGTTTTTAGAGCAGAAAACACAGAAATAGTTGTTGAATTGGAATAGCTGTTCCCTCCAGTGCTATCCACCTTTCATATCATGATATTCAACACTCCCAGGGAGGTCTTCTTATACAAACAGCCCTGTTCTAAGCTAGGTACATGTATCAACTTATTTAATATTTTGGAACACCACACAGTACATATATCATAAGAAAGAAAAGAAACACCCTTTCTTTGTTATTTTTATAAATGAAGAAAGTGAAATACAGAGACATTAATTTGCATTAAATGCACACGGGTGGTAAGTGAGAGGGAGGGCTGAGAATTCGACCCAGACAATGGCTTCCAGATGACCATGGAAAGGGAGCCTGGGAAGCAAAAGAAATACCTTGACGGTGTTGTGAAGATACTTGTAATTTATATTACTGCTCTACTAAAGTTTCAATTTTTCTCTTAAAATGGTCACAAGTTAACCAACTTGAGGATAGCTGG
Source organism: Arctocebus calabarensis (assembly GCA_963573935.1). Lineage (NCBI taxonomy): Eukaryota > Metazoa > Chordata > Mammalia > Primates > Lorisidae > Arctocebus > Arctocebus calabarensis. Next base: position 38,285 of record CAUYON010028702.1, read on the forward strand.
ACAATACTTTTGTAATGGTAGGATAAATCACTCTAGATTCCATCTGTTCCTGAGTTTAAGGGAAGAGCATAGTGAATTTTTAAGGTATATTTCCTTATTTCACTCACTTAAATAAGTATCAAAACACAAAACTTCATATTTTATGATGAGAAGTTTAAAGTAGATTAGGTCAGAGAAGAGAGAATTGCTTGTTTTGACGTAGATTCCAGAAGACATTGCCAAATGGTACTTGCAACTTGGAGATAATTTTTGTGGTGCCATGAATGAGAGTACATAGGAATATGTTAAACCATATTCATGGTCATTGCCTCTTCCTTTGAGAACTGTTAAACGTGAAGAAACACAAATCATTGGTCTTTCTTAAGAACACATTCTCAAATGTCCTAGAGTTCCCCAGAGATACTCCAGTGACCTTTCACGAGGCATAAGTTTCCTCCATCACTTAATATAGAGATTATATGTAAAATTTCAACTCAAAGGAAAAGATCAGCTGTGGAAAAAAATCTAAGATCTTAAAACCTTAATAACATAATTTTAGCCTGGCATGGTGGCTCATCTGTAATTGTAGCACTTAGGGAGGCCAAGGCAGGTATATCACATTAGCTTTTATAGTCCCAGCTACTCAGGAGGCTAAGGCAAGAGGGTGGCTTGAGTCCAGGAGGCTGAGGTTGCTGCGAGCTATGATGACACCACCGCACTCTACATAGGTCGACAGAGTAAGACTTTGTCTCAAATTAAAAAGAACATAATTTTATATTGTAATTGGAACGTTTCGTAGACTGAATGAGTAAATAAGTACAAATCAAAACCTTTTGTTAGTATATTTGTATGTTTAAAATGTATATAACTGCCTTCAGGTTAAATCTTATCATCATATCTATAAACAGCCTCTACCCAAAGCCTGGAATTCCAAGTATAGATAAAACAAAAACTCAGTTACTGGATACAAAAACCTTGGATATCTCTAAGCATACAAATGGCAAGTTGGATGTAAAATGGCAATGTAAAATAACCAAATAAACAAAAGTTAAGATAATTCTCTGTGACATATTTTTAACAGAATTTTGGAGACAAAGAGATAAAAGCATAGAATCTATCTTTGGTACAAAGCATTTCCTCCCTGGACCTGATTCCTTTTGTGAGACAATCATGTTTCCCTGATTCCCTTCCTGAGGCCTTTCCACAGTCTATCAGCAGTGGGTCTGAAGAGGAATAAATCAGACTTCAAACCTGACTGAGGGAGAAGAAGCCTTATTCTTCCCCCACGCCAGTTCATCAGTGAAGGACCCAGTTTATTTTACAGAAAAGTTTTCTTTTTTCTTTTTTAACTTCAAAATACACTGGAACCTCCGTAGTTAACCACCTCCCTACTTTGACCACCTCCTTTATAGACTGGACGTGCACCACAGGTACTAAGGCCTGTTCCTTATGTTGACCACCTCTGTATGGGACCCGTTTGTTACAGTCCCTTGGGCAGTCAACTTACAGAGGGCCTGCTGCATACTTTAAATTTTGTTCTTGCTATTTTCTTGCTAAATCTCATGATTATTTCTGTTGGCAATGAATTATTCCTCCATAATAACTTAAAATATTATTGAAAAAATTTTATTCATAAATTTATAAAAATCATTAAATAAATTGCTAAGACAGAAGCACATGCACTGTTCAAATCATCCTTTCTTTGGGGCATTTTTATACCAAGTGACGATTAGAAACTTATTTTAAATATGTGAGAAAGAGAATGTGTGTATTCACAGTCATGCAATGACTAGTAGTAACATAGGTGAAGAAGAAGAAAGAAATCTAAAAAATTACTCAAGTCATCTCTTGATATAAAGCACCTACCCATGCAGAAAGAAAATAGAGTTCAATTCAACACTGGAGATGTAACTTTATAACTCAAACAACAAACCATTGTTGAAAGTGCATATTGTGACTATCTCCATAACAGAAATGCCATACGGGGCTGGAATTGAACCAAATGACAAATAACAGACCCATTTTCAAGATTTGATTATTCTTCAAAGTTTAACTCAAGGGCCAGTTTTACAGTGAAACTTCTTCTGGCCCCTTAGCACATAGAACCTTTGTCTACCTTTAAGCAGTGTGACAGTCATCATTTAATATACATTTTCTGTCTGTCTGTCTCTCTCTCTCTCTCCCTCTCTCTCTCTCTCAAACACACACACACATACACATGCATACAGGACTGTGATATTCCCATAGTGGAATATAATTGTTAGAAATGTCCTTGAGTTTTTATATGACCACCCCATGACCATATAACCCTCAGAAGAAAGTACAATGCTTAACTTGAATCACACATTGTATGTTATTTATTGACAGCGATTGATGAAACTAGCTGTGGTTCCTTAATCTTCTCATCCCAAATTCCTTCTGAAAATAGTAATACAGTGGGACCTCTGTAAGTTGATTACCTAAGAGACTTTAAAAAACTTGTTGACATATAAAGGTAGTAACATAAGGAACTTGGCCTACTGTACTGGTGTGCACATGTGATGAATGTCTGGTCTATATAAGTTAGGTCACAGTAACAAGGTGGTCAGTATAGGAAAGTGGTCAGCAAAGGTTCTACTATATATGCTTGTAGAAGATAAAATTGGCCATTTCCAGAATGTATTCCTATTTTCTGCAATTATATTCTATAGCTTCCCTATAAATCTACATACTGTTTCATCACTATTCATCTGATCAGAGATGGTTTCTTTTCATAAGAATTTCCCAGTCATCTTTCAACTTCTTGACAAACTTTTCAAACTGAATGAAATCCCATCCTAAAGAAAGGTTAGTACATCAGAGGTCTGGCATATCAATACATTTTAATAATCACTGAATTTTGTCACATTTAATTTCTGGATAATTCAAATTTTATATTTATCATTATGTTTCTTTTAGAACAAAGTAGAGGCACAATCTAACACTGCCTATTTCTCTTGCTTTCAAACTTCTGTTTTTTAAACATTCCTTTTGACCTTAGAAGCCCCTCTGGCTGGAGACTAACTTTATAGACACAATAAAGCATGATAACAAGACCTGCGACTGACTTGACCAACCTCAAAATACCTTTGTTCTACAGATTTACAGTTCTTTCTTAGCATAATAATTTGGCTGCTGGGGATAGTTTGCTAAATATTTTATCCACAAACCGCCTGATTCACATCTTGTAATAAATTTTCTTTGCTACCTTAGAAAGTGTTAGCAATAAAAATGTCTATTCCAAGTAATAGAGTTATGCCTACTTAATGCTTTGAAAATATAAGAATAATATGAAACATTTTATACCTCAGGAAAGATAATCATAATGCGTTAGTGGAAACCCACAGAAATTTAAACTCATAATACATATCTGCCTAGTTTATACAAGATAATCCAAGTTAGTGGGCATCTTTTGATACCACCTTCTAAACTGTACAATTTGGAAGATGGTATCCAAAAGAACGTGCTGAACTCCAAGTCACCTTGGTATGGACCTGGCTACTGATTTCAATTCATACCAGTATCTTCAAAATGATTATGTTTACAGAACTGAAAGATGATGCCAGTCTCCTAGCTGTATGGATTTTCACATAATATTTTTGAGAACCACTTAATTTCTACTTAAGCTTAAACAAGTCTCCTTTCTGACAAGTATTTTCAGAATGTGTAAAAGAGGCACAATAATACTTATTTTTTCCTATTATCTCACTTGAATGGTGTGAAGATCAATTAAAACACTGTTTGATGACACCTTTGAAAGGTGCTATAAACACAAGGTACTGCAATTTTGAGGATTAAGAAGTTTTAAGAGAAATTTTCAGTTCTGGGAATTAAAGATGCATTGGAAGGTATTAGAATCATCTATAAAACCCATGAGTAAGAATAATAATTTTAATTGCTATTTACAACTGATCCTGCTACCATCAAGACCACGAAACTTTTGTAATAAAAGGCAAGTCCTCCTTATATGACAATCCTAGAAAATGCAACAATTAATAGTACTTTTGACAAGCATACAAAAGGACAGACTGCATTATTCTTAATTGCTACATGATATGCCAGACCCTTGGTAATTTGGTTTTACACAAGGATTTCATTTGAATCTTACAATTCTTCTTTTTTCAATGTTATAGCTTGATTTTTATTTTGATTATACTTATAATTTTTGATAAGTCTTAGTAATCTTGATATAACTTCAACAGCATTTTTTAAAAATTTAGGAAGATATCCATTTATGATGCTCATAATATATTATAATGTTCACAATATGCATAATATTTTATTTCATTGACACTATCTCATTCCTTTTTCTCTTTTTACCAAGTGAGTAGAAGTAAAAGGTAAGAGAGATCTGAGACTCAAAATCAGTATCTCCTAAGGTCTTGGTTCTTTTATCTTATTCTCTAATCTTTCAGACAAACTCTTCTAAGAAACATCTTGTTAACATTAAAGGTCATTCCCATCAACTCATGAATGGGTTGATAAACTGTGGGATGTGAAGACTATTCAGTCATAAAAAAAGATGGGGATTTTATATCTTTTGTATTAGCCTGGATGGCATTGGAGAACATTCTTCTTAAGAAAGTATCATGAAAATGGAAAAGTAAGCATCCAATGTACACAATACTAACATGAAATGAATAGATAAACAACTACATGCCCACACAAAGGAAAAACACAATTAAATTCAAGAAGCAGGGAGCTGGAAGGAGGGAAAGGAAAGAGGAGAGGAGGGAGGGGGCACGGGAAAGTCCTCACCTAACGAGCTCAATGTAAAGGCACACAGCACACACCCCCACCACCCCGGGCGAAGGGCTCAACTATGACGTGAACTGCACCTAATAAATGCAAGCAATATAACCTAATCACTTGTAATCTCATATTCGTCTGGGAAAAATAAGTAAACAAAAGGCCATTAAGAGGAATGACCCAAAACATGCTAGATAATTAGAGCTACAAGCCAAAGCTTGACAAAGAGCATGTTTGAATTTAATAAAAATGGATTTGCAGAATCAATATATTGTAAAGGCAAAGACTTAACATGTAAATCTAGAAATTTTTCTTGTTAGAGCTGGTTAATATTTGTCCAAAGAACAGAATTCTCACCACTTGAGATGTTTTCTATTACTAAAGAAAAATATTGTTTATTGATGTAATTAAGAAAATGATTTGAGAGTACTACATAATTATCATAAATACACATCTGTGCATAATTTTAATGTTTCATTCTTTATGCAGAATTAAGTACTTAATTACTGGGACAAAAATGTTATTGTGGCTAAGGAAAATAACACAAGTCCATCATCTGAAGTGACACCTGGCTACCCCATGATAGACATATCCAGGGCCAATGTTATTTTCTCCGTATTTCATCAATACCATATGCAATGTTAGTAGTCAGGACATCACTTGACTAATAAAGAATAATCAGATCTGCTTAAATCAGATTTATGTTATTTGCCCAAGTGATAGATTCTGACTTTCAGGAAGACTGCCAACCATTTCCCTAAGAACTAACATTTGATGTGTAAATTCTAATCTCATCTTTTGTACCCTGAGAAAAGAGATTAACAATTTTATCCACATCAAGCGGCTTGTTTTGTAGGATTGATTCCATTTCTTTGACTAGCTCTTTCTCCAGTTTCTTCATGTTGTTCACTATTGTTTCAGTTTTTTCCTCATTATTATCTATTACTTCCAATGCCTGTTGATGTTTTTGGTTAGAGTGGGTGTCTTCTGTCAGACTTAAAATGTGACTTTCTGTAACTGGAGCTTCAAGTTCAAATGTTGCTGAGTGTGTATCCCACAGTTGTGAAATACATGGCACAAGGATGAAAGGCATAAAAACAGACCTGTCAGGATTCTGAGTTCCTATAAAAAAATGAATGCTAGTAAGGGTGGAGTCTTGAGGTAAAATAGAAACCATGCTGGCCGTGGTCAGGAATTCACCCTCCATATTAAATTAATGCCACTTGGTTTATCACAGAGAATTTCCATCATTGTTTAAAGAGTTATGTTTCCTTGTGTTTATATAGAAGCTTGTGGCTCTCACAGTATCTTCCTGCTGAAAGTCATCATCTTGGCTGTGTCAAGGTAAGAGTATGTCGCAGCAAAATCATACTCTTTTTTACCATTCCACCAACCTTTCTACGTAGCTTAATTTCTCATGTCTGGGTGTTCCCAATCAATCTTGGTTGTTACAGAAAGCTGATTAGAAATATTACGAACTCCATCTCGGACTTTCTCTGCTGCCCAGTCCTTCCCAGCAGTCTCTAGAATCCAGGCTTCATTTCTATCAGCTATCAGGAAACCGTAGTAATAGGGGAAAATGAACCCAACCTATGCACAGTTTCCACCAGGGCCATATTTTTCTAATAAATCAACAATGACATTGAGGACTTTTTCAGGTAGATCTGCTCTTTCAAGGCCAAGTGTGACAAGGTCCGTCCCCAGCAGTGATTTTTCATTACAAACTTTTTCTCTTCCCCATACAGCTTTATTTCCAGTGCAAACTCCATCCTCACTAGCTCCCATTTCTGTCCCCAACATCCACACTGGGCCACTAAGGACAACTGCATATATTTCAGGAACTCGATCAATTACTGTGTATATACTTAAGATGTTTTTCCAGGTTGTCATGAACTGCAGTAGGAAAACAAACTACCTATTGTACTTCATCACAGAGTCTATCTGAATTTTTTCCCAAAATAATCCTATTATCAACTGTTGTTGGAGGTAATGCCACAAAAGTGTCCCAGTAAAAAGCTTCCATATCTTTTAAGCTAGACTTCCAGATAATTGAAATGCTTTACAACAATTCTTAAGGTGAATATACTTTTTATTATTTCAGAGGCCAGGAAGTCATCAGCCTAAGTAATTTGCTCAAGTTAAAACAGCTGTTGACTACCAGGGCAAGGATTTCCATCTGTGTCTGCTCTTTGCACATCAACATGCCATAAGTACTTATTTTAAATTATCATTGACCAAAATATAATTTATGTATTTAAATATAATTTATTTAAATATCTTAAGATAACAGAAAGTGCCCTTTATATGCATAGGTCCCTCAGTACATGGGACTGGATATCACACAGTATGCATATAGAAACTACTGCATGTTTATATAATTTAGTCATGAAAAAGTCATATAATTGTGAAAAAGACTATTTGAATTATTGACATCACAAGTAAAATAAAAATGCAATAAACAAACTCAGAAGAAATAACATTTATAACATACGTGATCAAGATTAGTATCCTTAATATGTAAAGAAAATTGTTTCAGAAAGAATTATATAATTTCTTAAAAAATAAAATGAGTCAAAGAACATAACCAGTGATTTCACAAAAGAATGAATACAAATGCTTATTATGTATTTTTTAAAATATAGTTTCATCAGTAATAAAAAATATGCAATTTGAAAGAGTAAGATATTTACTGTCAATCAATTTTATATATGGACCAGCACTGAAAGATTCAGGGATGTTGATTATTCTGGTTGGAGGGAAAATTGTTATGACACTTTAGAAGATTAAGTTAGTAATATGATGCCTAAATCTTGAAAACATAAATTCTATCTGATCCAGAAATTCTTCTAGAATATCACCTACAACACTTAATCATGGATAATGTGGGGGAAAAGTAGCTTTAAGAATCGTCACTGCTGTGCTGCTTTTCATAGTAAAAATAAGGAAGTAACCTCAATATCCATTATATAAAGAATACTTTAGTTATATCCTGATGCATTTATATGTTCAACTACAATGAAACCCCCAAATTATGTTCTGAAAAGTATGAATGACACGAAAAGATAATCAAAAGTTAAACTTATAAATAGGGTTACAAAATAATACTGAAGATAATTCAATATTTATGTATATAAAGATAGCATAGGGCAGTGCCTGTGGCTCAAAGGAGAAGGGTGCTGGCCCCATATGCTGGAGTTGGTGGGTTCAAACCCGGCCCCAACCAAAAACTGCCAAAACAAAAAAAAAAAGGAAAGAAAAAAGAAAGACAGCATAAATTTCATTTTGCATTTACAGATAAAAATGTCTATGTAGAAATTCAGAAATAGGTCTATACAGATAGAGATAGAATTAGAAATAAGTTGAGAATGGCAAAGACAGATACACAAGTAGACTTGGACATAAAACTAGAGATAGAGAGAGCTACACTGATTCATAGGAATACATTAATAAAGGTAGAATATATATCCATGCATCAAGAGACATAGATGTATGTGTGTGTATATATATTATATGTACACAACAAAAATTTGAATTGTTATCTATAGTTAGTAATTATTAACTTTTTTCTTTTTTATCTGTTATTTCTAAATCTTCGTAATTAATATTTAATATTTTATTTAAGAAATTAATTGAAAGTACAGTAAAATAGGTGCTAGTTTCTCCTTAAAGGTTTGGTAGAATTCTGATGTGAAGCCATCTGGTTCCAGACTTTTCTTTTTGAGGAGATTTTTGAATAGTTGATGCTATTTCAGAACTTGATATAGACCTGTTCAACATTTCCACTTCATTCTG
>CAUYON010028703.1:0-28107 GCA_963573935.1 Arctocebus calabarensis
GGCGGGCGCCTGTAGTCCCAGTTACTAGGGAGGCTGAGGCAAGAGAATCGCTTAAGCCCAAGAGCTGGAGGTTGCTGTGAGCAGTGTGACACCACGGCACTCTACCCAGGGCGATAAAGTGAGACTCTGTCTCTACAAAAAAAAAAAAAAAGAAAGAAAAATATTGCAGCTATTAAAATAGTAAAGTCACAAAGAGAATAAGCAAATCAATTTTATGAGAAAAACTAAATCACACTGTAATCCCATGGATATAACAGATCACTGAAGAAGTTTAAGGCAAACATTAAAAATGAGGTCAGAGGAAAAGGACTAACCTACAGAATTAGTAATAGGAAAAATTTTTGAACATTGGTGTCTACAGACAGGCTCTAACTTTGGTCCCTTCTTTCTCCTTCTAAAAGCACTGAAGGATATTAATTTGAGTTTCCACCTAACTTTTCTTATAGTTAGGAAGTATACTACTTTGGTTACAATGTAAAATGTTAGTAGAGAATATTTGCTTTGCTGAAATGCCATTGTGTGTTTCTAGAGAAGACATATTTTTTTCCCTGCTTTTCTGTGCCATTAAATAAGTTTTTTTTTACTGGAGGGATCATTGCAGAAATCTTGGAAGCACAAGAACCCTTAATTGCCAAAAGTTGCAGCATTAATCATATAAGATTTTGGAAAAACCAAATTCCCCTAGATTGTAGTTATTTTTTAAAGTGTAACCTTAAACCCATTTAAACTGGCTTAATAGACTGCAACAGGAATAGATCATAAGAATATTTAATGTTGCTATTAAAATTTTGAGAAAATGACTAAATGGAACTAATAAAACTTCAGAAAAATGGAAAATTCACAGTGACTATTCACTTATGTCCAGCATCAGCCGTATTTAACAGCATCATCTGTAGTAAGGAATATTGGCATGGTGATAACCCCTGGGAGCTATAGCTTCGCAAGTACTGAGACTTACGAGGACTCCCATCTGTATCAGATTAAGCTGGAATACTTGTGAAGTTCATGCATTCAAGTAGCTCAAGTTCTTGAAAATAGAATGGAGGCCTATCAAGTATGGGATGGATACTATTAACTTCTTTAATAAAATAAATTAGGGAAGCATGAGAGAACAGCAAGTCATCCCAATTGCAGATTGGGATAGACTCAGATGAGGCAAATATCAAGTCTAGGTATAGTAGGAAAACCAGAAGTCCTCCATGACAGGAATCAAAGTGAATCTTCAGTGAGAGGGCAGATGGTATTGAAAAATCATACCTAAAAACTCTTTGTAATAGTGGTATAATTTTCAAAGAAACTACATTCATAGCCCCAGTAAGTCTACCATGCCAAAGCCCAAGCCCTGTAGGGAAGGAATAGTATTCTGAGACCAGAATGGACATTAGAGTACAAATAATTAATAGTCTTGAATCTCCATGGCCCTCTGTAAATTATCCATGAAAAATAGTCCCCTTGCTCTTGCATGAGAGCAGTACACTTTCATTTACTGAAAACTGTGAAATGTGATGATCAGAGGTGATTTCTCTCGTGGTGATGCTTACTGAAGATGTGCCAGCCTCTCCACTCCCTGCTTTTAGATCAATAGCTAAGGTCAGTTATCAACATGGTCCTTCTAGGAGGAGAAATAGATTACAAAAGAGAGCTAGAACCTCATTAATATACAAGAGAGTGCAAAGGGCAATGAATATTGAGGAGGCAGGAGCAGAGGGGAAGAATATTTTCCTGCATCAGGAAAATTTTAATGGCATCAACATACTGTTTTGTGACTCAGAGTACATTTATGACAAGGATTTCTGGAGCTGTCTTAATACACTAGAAGAATTATCCACTAAAACTGGAAACACTGATATACAGTAAATTAAGCAAGACAGTCTGTCTTGGTAGCATACCGAGGAAAAGGTCAAATAGTTCCCAGGGTAGGGCGTGCTCAAATGGATCTGTTAAGCAAGACCAAAGAAGACTCTAGCTAGCTTTGATCTCTTGGAAGATCTAAGACAAACTCCTTTCACTAAAGTGATAAGGAATGTTCTAACGTGAGGTTTTAGCATCATTGAGACATTCTGAAGTGAATGTCTGTGTGAGAGCAAGGTTGATGTTAAAAGGTGCTGCCATCATAATGGGTTCTGCGGTTTCTATTGTGGATGACACATTCAGAAATAACAAGAGGCCAAGGGGCAACTTATAACCATCACAAGCAAGGTCTATGCAGTTCTCCATGGAAAGCAATGCTGGAATGGCAAGCTGGTGGATTCGTTCCTCAAGGATTTTAGGTGATGGTTAATCCACTCTGGTATTCCCAGGGATAAGTTATATGAATAGTCAATGAGGGTATTGTTTGACTCATATAATTTAAAATAATCAAAACTGGTGAGCACAAGGGTAATGGTGGCCAGAAAAGTCACTGTTCCTAAGAGTGTTTTTAGACCTATGCATGGTCCCAGACCTCGAGCCCACAATAGAAGATATGTAAGAGTGGTACCTATATGTAGTACTAACAGTCCATCAATTAGGGAAAGAAGAATCTCTCAGATAAGTCAAAAGCCATCTGACACTGGTTGTGTTCTGACACTGAAACCAGGAAACACAAGGTCTGAACAAGACCTCAGGTAAGAGGTGAGGCAATACATGAAGTTCTGGCAAAAATCCATTTCACCATGGGTCCAATTTGTCCATGGAACAAGTCTGCAGTCACTTTCCAGTTCCTGAACTACATAATCATGATATACATACTTAATAGCTGTCATTATCACATCAATTCCCTGACCTATACCTTAATAAGCATTGTAACCAGAAAGGCCAAGCAGAGGCACGTGAAGCTGCCTACCTATGCAATCCCAGCCAAGATTATAAATAACATGCAATATAGCATCATGGGTACCGCTCTCAGAAATGGAAATAATGCAAAGTTAGCCGTCTTCTTTATATTTCATTTAATTAAGTAGCCTAAGCAAAAGTCACGTGCACCATGTAAATGTATGGTGGCGTTCTATAAATGTAATCAAGTGGTACTCTGAAATCGCAGCTGCTGCAGCAGATTCTTTATTTAGAATAATTAATGCAGGTTCTAGTTATTAATATGAATCTACTTAGTGAAAGCTTTCTTATTTTTTAATACGCATCAGAAAAAGAATCAAAAACTATTTGAAACTTTCTAAGAAGAACAGCAGTATGCAATGATTGTGTGTGTTAATAAATACAGGGGTCTGTAAAATAGAAGTGGTATCTTTACTTTCATCACCAGTGTAGCAATTTGTAAATATATGTTTTTAACCTCTACAACATTAGGTTTTTAATGATTAGAATTACTGGTTTGCACTGATGGGTCCACTATTTCCAACAGAGGATGTAGTAAAGACTCTAATAAGCCTTAATCTATAACACGTGCCTGATGAATCTTACTTCTTCATGATGGTAGATTGGCAAGCAAAGAAAGGCTTTGCTGTGCTGGCATGATTAATTCACCCTGACTGTCATGAGAGGACAGAGGGGCTGCTACATACGTAACAGAAACAGGAAATAGTCTGATGTAACCTCAGGAAATTCACTGGGGTCCACTTTGTACTTTCATGTTTGTGTGACAGGAACACAAATGGGCAATTGCAGCAATCACATTCAGAGACGATCACAGTATCGGGAGGTTCAGACCCCTCAAGTATGGGATAGGTCATTGGGAAATCAACCTAAACTGGCACAAGTGCCGACCAAAGATGAGTGGAGTCCAGGATGGATGATGGAAAACAGAGAGTGCACCTGACACTTACAGTCTCAGAGATCAGCGCAATAATGAGGAATGCGGCTTGTCCCACTCCCTATAGTATCATAAATCTTTTTGATTTAAAAAATTTTGACTGAACACAATTGTAAAGCATCAGTATGAGAAAAGAAGTAGTTTAATGTCGCATATATGTGTATTGGAGAGGGGCGGGTAGTGAACTACATCCGATGTTACTAGTATCTGACTTATATGCTCCCCAAGTTCACTGCTCACTGTTTCTGGGAAGTTGATGGTGTTTCACTGCACAGCCTTGTAACTTTCTGCCTCAGGGGTTTCTCTAGACATATGAGGAGGATTTGCTGCAAGTTGTGCAGCCATATTTTAGAGGAGTAAATTATTTCAATTGCTACACTCTACCAATATACACAAGCTGACTTTGGACAACTGGTATAACTTTCTTCTTTTTTTTTTTGAGACAGAGTCTCAGGTCACCACCCTGGGTAGAGTGCCTTGGTGTCATAGCTCACAGCAACCTCCAACTTGGGCTAAAGCGACCCTCTTGCCTCAGTATTTCTATTTTTAGTAGAGACAGGGTCTTGCTTTTGCTCAGACTGGTCTCAAACTCATAAGCTCAAGCAATCCACCCACGTTGGCCTCCCAGAGTGCTAGGATTACAGGATTGAGCCACCATGCCTGGCCAGGGATAACTTTTTCTGTCAACTTCAAATTTCTCTTCCTGATATCAGAGGTAATCAAAATGTGTCATCATCATTTATCTGATTTTAAAAATGTTTTATCTGGTATGTATATTCTAATCTTTGTGTTCAATTTTTTTAAAACAAATCATATTGCATGGAATATTTATACAATTGCTTTTTCACTAAATATTAAAATATAATTCTGTTACTCTATGTAGTTCTTATTAATTCAATTTCATGGTTGTGTAATATTCTGTAAGAGATATATATCTTTTCCCCCTTAGAACGGCTTTTTTTTTCTGATTCTATTACTTTTATTAAATAGTGGGTTTCCACACATGGCTTTTTAATTAATCCAGGCAGGAGAGAAGGGAGCGGAGGGCACACTTGTAGATTACCTCCTCCCAATATGTAAGTATTAGCAGTTGGACAATGCTGGCTCAGGAGGAGGCAGAAAGGATACACAAGTTGGGGAGGGGCCCAGGAGAACACACAGTAAGGCTTCCCCCTAGCCCATCCCCCCAAACCTACCCATCCCATCCTAGTCTCTGGTGGTGTCCGGAGGTGTCCATCTCCCATTCCTTCCCAAATCAAGGAAGGCTCTTCTCACCAGAATAAGAGCACTTGGGATAACAAAGTAGGATCCCCTCACCAAAAAAGAGCCCTGGGATGACAACAGGGCATTTTCTCCCCCAGAAAAAGCAATCCTGGGCTGAGGTACATGAAGAGCTTAACCCAAGATGGGACCCTAGGCTAGGGGAAATGCTCCCATTGCTGAAATAACTCCTGGGGTATTGAAAGGAAAGCAGCCTTGCCCAAATAAGAGCGTGTGAACTAAGTTTGTGTAGTGGTAGTAGGAGGTGTCAGTGTACGGGTGACAAGTCATCAGGATAAGTGTCCCATGGCTCAGAATGGAACTACCTTTGCCCAGGTAAACATCCTTAGCAAAATGAGAAGGAAGTCCTCCCTCAGTCTAGAATAAGGAATCACGGCTTTTGTTGTATTCCACAGATTTTGGAAGCTTGTGTCATCTTTGTCATTTGGTATGAAAAATCTTTTTAACACCATGTGACTTTCATCATTGACCCAAGAATTATTCAGCATTTGGTTGTTTAATTTCCACGTGTTTTTGTAGTTTTGAGAATTCCGCTTAACATTGATTTGTAACTTTATCTCGCTGTGGTCTGAGGAAAATACATAGTATGATTTCAATTTTTCTAAATTTGTTGAGAATTATTTGTGGCATAATCTATGAGCTATTTTGGAAAGTGTTCCATGTGCCAATGTGAAGAATGAAAATTCCTCAGTTTGGGGGCAAAATATTCCTTAGTTCCTTAAATACATGTTATGTCCACTTGTATTAGAGTCCCAAATAAGTCCAGATTCTTTCGAGTTTGTCTTAATGATCTGATCTAGTCCTATCAGTGAAGTGTTGGAGCCCCTGACTATTTTGTTATATAGAAATGTTTTTACAAATCTGGGAGCTCCTAAGTTGGTGCATGTTAGATTATTATATCTTCTTCTTGAATTATTCCCTTTATTAATATATAATGATCATTATTTTTCTTTTTTAAATAATTATTTATATAAAATGTATTTTATCTGATATAAAAACAGCTACTGCTTCTCCCCTGTGGTTTCCATTTACGTTGAATATTTTTTCCACCACTTTACCATGAGTCTATCAGAATCTTTGTTGAATAACATGATTCTTAAAGTCAGCATACATTTGGATTGTGATTTTATCCATTCTGCCAGTTTATATCTTTTTAAGTGGGGAATTTAGACTATTTACATTTAATGTTCCTCTTGACATGTAAGATAATCTAGTTTTCACGTTGATTGCTTTATCCTCTCCCTTGTGTTACAATTTGATAAGACCCATGAATTTTAAATTTCAGATGTTTTTACAGTGGTGAATATCAATTGTTCTATTCTAGGTATAAAGCACTTTTAGGTATTTCTTGTCATATAGGTCTAGTGGTGGCAAATTCTTCTATGTTTCCTAGTCTGGGAAAGACTTTCTCTTTCTTTTATGAAACACCTTTGCAGGATAGAAAATTCCTTCCTTGAAGTTATTCTATTTATGAAAACTAGAAACAAGACTCCCTCAGTCCCTTGTGGCTTATAAGGTTACTGCTGAGAAGACTGATGTTAGTCTGGTGGTCTTTCCTTGTAAATTACTTGCTATTTTGCTATTTTGTCTTGCAGCTTGTAATATTTTCCCTTTCACTTTGGCTTTTCCCAAACTGATGACCACGTACCTTGGTTAGGTCCTGTTTTCCATAAATCTTCCAGGAGTTTGATGTCCTTCCTGTATATGAAATTCTAAATCTCTAGAAATTACCTCCATTGTCCTCTCACATACATCCCCCATACTTTTAGCTTTGATTCTAAAGCTAAATCATAGCTATGATTCTCATGTGTTATCTTTACATAATCCTATATCTTTCAGAGATACTGTTAATTCTTCAGGATTCTTTTTTTTTCTTTATTTTTTGACAGAATTGGTTAATTGGAAAGCTTTGTCTTCAATTTGCAAGATCTGCAATTATGTTTTCTAGTTATTCTTTCTGGTCTAGTCTGTTATTAAAACTTCCCATGGTATTTTACATTTCCTAAATGGCTCTTTCATTTCCAGAAGTTTCATTATATTTTTCTTAGATTATCTATCTCTTTTGTGAATTTTTTCTTCACTAAATTTTCTCAAATTTTTTTCGTTTTGTTTTGTCTTCCACTTTTTCATCAATTCAAATGATCTTACTTGTCATACATATTCTGAATTCTATATATGAAATTTCAATAATTTTCTTTTGGATGGAGTCCATGACTAAAGAGCTTGTGGGATCCTTTGCAGGTGTCATATAACCTTTTTTTTTTCTTTTTCTTATGTCACCAGAGTTCTTACTCTAGTTCTTTCTAAGCTTTTTCTCTCAGCTACAAACAGATAGCTGTGTTATACCTGTTCTTTGCTCAGAACGCTGTTGCTTAGTAGAGAAATGGAGAGATCCCTGGAGGGCATACTTGAGTCTTGCTCTGGAAGGCTGACCAGGCAGGAGAGCAGCTAAAGCACTCTGAGCATGTAACCCTGTTTATCTCTTCCTCTCGTCCCCTGTGGTTGCCACAGTCCAAGCATGTGCTGGAGGATACTTGTGTGAAGTGGCGGGCTGTTCCCCAGGCTGCCAAAAGCTTGGGTTGAGACAGAGGGTTCCTCTCCATGGAAGCAGGTGGCTATGGAACTTGCTTTGCCCAGGTCCTCCAGTAGGCAGGGTAGCAATGTGGGCTGGGCAAGGCATACTATGTGGCGGAAGTGGGTGCCCTAGTTGTGTGTGTTTTTTGTTATGAACCCTGTGTGTTTGCTTCCCCAGGATCCAGTGGCACCAGCATGGCATGGTCATTACCCCGGGTACTACCTAGATTGTGGTTTCAGGCATTGGGTGCCCTGGACAAGGCTTCATCCAGATCTCTTGGCAGAGGTGGCTTGGTAAGTCCTCCTAGGAGGTGGTTGTTGGCACGGGAATCATGGGTGCTTATTCTGTGTGGGTCCCCCAGTCACAGTGGAGGAACGTTATAAGAATACTCAGCCTCTCTCTTCTCTCCCTGGTCTAGCAAGTGCAGTAGGGAGGTAACAGCAATGGAAATGACTCCTTGTTAAATGCAGTACTCTGGGGTTGCAACTTGCAGAATGGTGCCAGTGGCAATGCCCAGCATTCAGAGGCCAGAGGGGCCCTGGCTGTGCTTTTCCCAAGTACAATGCTGCTGCACCATCTCTAGGAGCTCCTATACCAGGCTGGAGTTCTGAAACAGTGGAAGGATCCTCTCACAGCTGGGAGTCAATATCCGTGGAGAAATGTGGAGCCCTGGGGTTCAGGCCTCCGTCCTTTGATCACATGTAGGCGTCTTCCCTGGGCACTTCTGATCCTCCCAAGCATGTTTTCTCAATTCTCTCTTTTTCATTTTGGGTGCTTCCTATTCCCCTCTCTGTTACTTCCCACTGCTCTTTCTTAGACAATTGATCATAAGGTGAATATCTAATCACCATTTTAGATCCACGATATGAGAATGATGTGTTCAGGCTGCCTCTAGTATCACATCTTGGCCTTCCACTATCTTCACTTCTGAATTGCGTTTTTGTTTTGTGTTTTGTTTTTTTAGAGGTGAGGTCTCCCTATGCTCCCCAGGTTGGCCTTAAACTCCAACTCCAGAGGTCAAGTGACCCTTCTGCCTCTGATTCCGTATAGCTGGTGATACAGGCATAGACCACAATGCCAGGTTCTTAACTGTGATATTGTTTTGTATTTTCTTGACTCCTAACTAGGGAGAATACACATTCATATGTTTAGATGCCAAGTGTGTTTCTTCTTACCTGAAAGTGAAAAACTGCAAATATTATTTTTATTGCATCATCATTTATTTGCACTAGTAGTTATATATCATTGATAAAAATCTTTGCTGATTATTTCCAATATATTTTCCCATTTGCAGATTTATTCTCAATTAGTATGGTATACATTTTGATGAATAGTTGTAATCAATTTTAATATAACCACATACAAATTTTTAGTTGTTGTTTAAAAATTCCTGCTGTGCCCCAGTAAAGAGAAGAGTGTTCACTAGACATTCTGCTAATATTTTTAAAGTTTACATTTGTATACTTTAGTCCTTAATCCATTCATATTTGAATTTTATTTATAATGTAATATAAAATTTCATTTTTATTGCTTTCTATTTCCCAATGCTGAATAGTTAGTAGAAAGACAAAATAATAAAAATAAATGTTAAAATCATAAAAATTCTTATTAATAAAATCAAAAGTATGTTTTTAGAAGGTGTTAATAAAACAGATGACACCTTTGACAAATATTTTCACCTTACTTTAAACAGCTTATCCTACACTCAGAAATTCACCATGTCTTCTCTGACACATATTTTAATGGCAGAGTCCTTTTCTGGACAACTAATTTTTTTTTGCAGCAATTGCAAATCTCTTTATCAGTGCCATCCTGTTGTAATTACTATACTTTTATAGTAAATCTTGATATTTGGCACAGATCTTTAACCTTGTACTTCTTATCCTGAAGAGTATTTATGGCTATGTTCTTTGACCAAGACTAACCATCAGCTTGCCAATTCAAGAAACAATGGCATATTTTTTGAAATTTAAATTGCTTCTAAGTAAATTATGAATATGAGCAGAAAATGAAATGTGAATAAACACAGGACTAAAACTCTACACGTTCTGATAATTGAGTTTGCAAACTCATCCTAGAGAAAGTGCTACACATCTCATTGCTGAACATCACAACCAGCACCTTAAAGGTATTCCATCAGAAGCTATGCAGTGAAGTCAGCACCAAGACCCCCTTCAAAGCAAATTTGGAGCTCTCTTTCTGGAATGGCCATTAGATCGTTATCCACTTACCCATGATATCCTGAATGTCATCAAAATGTCCTCCATTCAATACTTCCTTTAACTTTGGGTAAAGAGAACTCAGTAGGGACCAGGAGCAGGGAAAGTATTCCAATACAGGCATTTCTTTACTGGCTAAAACTCCTTCACAGACAATGCCTGATGCATTGTGAGCTGATGCATTGTCATGATGCAAGAGCTGTGAGTTGTTAGCCAATAGTTCAGGTCATTTTCATCTAACTTTTTCATGCAGCTTTTTCAGCACTTCCAAAGGTAAACTTGCCTGTTTGTCCAGTTGGTACAAATTCATAGCAAAAAAAAAAATCCCTCTTATATAAAAAGTGATTAGCAACACCTTTTGGAGTCTTGATTTAGACAGATGGAACTCTTTTGGTCATGGAGAATTGGTTGATTTCCATGTGCACTTTGATGCTTTGTTTCAGGGTTGTATTGGTATGCCCATATTTTATCACTTGAGTAAACTCAAGTTGGTAATGTTAAACTTTGTAATTTATTGTAATACAATATTTGTCTCTCCAAAGGATCTTGGTAATCTTTGACTCTCCTTTGGTTTTGAGCATCAGTGAGTTCCTTTATGATCATTTTTTGCATGCAACTTCATCAGACCAAGATTTCTAGTTAAAATTTTCTTAATGGTTTCTTTGTCAATGGTTTACTTGGTCTGGAATGCTTCTCATAGTCAGCCAATGATTTTGATACACAATTCTATAATTTTGGGGGGGGCAATGTTTTCAAAAATTCTGCTTGTTACTGGTCACCCTGACCTTTCTTCATCAGTCTTGCTTTCTCTCCCCACAGGAAATAGAAAAAAAGAAAAAAACAACCCTGAATACATTTGTATATTGCCATTTTCTTCCTGGAATTATCCCCATAAACTTGCACTAGCATGTTCCTGGTTTCTCTTCCATTGCTGCTAAGGTTAGTAAGAAATTTAATGTTTGCTTTTTGCTCCAATTCAAACTCCAACATTCTTGTAACACCACACAAAACACACTAAAACAATGAGCACCACTCAGCAAGATCTCACCATATGTTGCCATAAATACAGCTGTGAGTCGCTGATATTCTAAAGTTACTGAGTTGTTAGTATAGTGCTGCCAATGTAAGAGCATGGTGGCAAGTTCATGAACTTAATTGTCGACCACATATGCAAACACAACACATCAGATTTCATGGGATGCAACAAACGCTTACATATTTTTATTTGAAAAGAGAAACTGAAATATTAAAGAAAACAGTTGCCAATGTAAGATGTTAGCTGCAGAATAGTTAGTAGAAAGACAAAATAATAAAAATAAATGTTAAAATCATAAAAATTCTTATTAATAAAATCAAAAGTATGCTTTTAGAAGGTGTTAATAAAACAGATGATACCTTTGACTATTTGCCAAAAATAAAAAGTAAATAAAGAGAAAGATCATGATCATGTTTGACAACATAGTAATATAATACAGAAATTGAAGTCGAAAGCAAAAATAATCATTTTTATGACAACACAACAAACCAATCTTATTGCTTAACATCAGAAAATTTTGCTATAGTAAAAAAGAGAAAAAGAGACCAATTAATAATAAATAGGAGTGGATAATAAAGATTTTTTAGTATGTTTTTTCAAATTTAAATTTGGTTTATGAACATTGACACAGATGATCATGAAACTTTCTCTTGCATCTATCGATATGATAAACTTCATAACAACTTTTTTAAAAAATTGAAACATCTTTGTATTCTCAGAGTAAACTCAATTTGATAATGTTATATTTTGTAATTCATTGTTTAGTTTGGAATGTTTTAATTTATGTATCAACATTAATGAACTACATTCATCTGTAATGTGTGTCAGTGAAAATATATACTTCATGAAAATTATTTAAAGTTTTCTTTATTTGCCTCACTTTAGGAATACTTTTAGTAACATTGGGATCATTAGATTCATAGATTTGGAAGAATTGCTCAAAGAAACTTTCTGGAACTTCTTTATCATCTTTATTTAGTGGTGAATAAACTTATTTTCAGAAGTCCTTTGAAATTTCTCAAGTTCCCTGTTAGTCCTCACAAAGTAGTAATGATAAGGAGTAGTAAGTGTGGTATGACTAATAAACATTTACAGAAGCTTTGATGAAAGTATGAAGACTCTTAAAGTACAATTAAAAAAAAAATAGGATTATCACACCAAGGGAGAGAGAAGGGTTGATGTTGAACATCTACCAACAAGGTCTATTGCAAAATGACTGAATATTTTTTTCTCTCTAAGTTCAATTTCTTTATTCCAGAACAGTTTTTCTAGAAATTATACTTTATTCGGCTTAAACCTACTTGAATTGCTCATTCAAACTTTTTGTAATCTTTTGCAAGTGAGGCTTTTCAAAATTACAGAAGCATGACTAAGTGGTGATTATAATCTGAATTGCTCTGAGTGCCCAGTTATGAAGAGATAAGATGATTAATTCATCGTATATACTATGCTCTCTGAGAAAGTTATGCTATTATGAAAGGCTGTTAGCCAAGAAGATATAAAATGTGTGGTGAAAACGGGACACAGAGTGAAAAAAGGTAAAGGAGATGCAAATGACAAGAGCAATGGGCACAGTAGGAAGGCACCCTTTTCAGGTAGGAGTGATTTTCTATCTGATTGATTTCACTGTTTCTTTTTTAAGAACTGGTACTGGAAGATGCTGTAACAGACCTTATCGGAAACCTGTGGGGCTAGATGTGCTCCGGATTAAAAATGCTCGGATGTTTAAAGGAGCACACGTAGTATAATTCATAACACCCCCAGTCGAGTCCAGCAACACCACCCAGTGAAAGGCAGTGATATCACTCCCCAAAACATAAACAAATCCGCACTTACCAGGACAGACAAGAGACTAAAATGAAGTTGGTTCACTATTTGGTTTTACTCTCATGCAAGTTCAGGTCAACTCAAATCAGGTTTAGTTGCCAAATTCATTTTTAAAATTTCAATTGCTAGAAATTTTGTATTTTGGTATAGTAAATTAGGACTGTAGGTTTGTGCTGTTGTTGTTATAACAGCTATCAATAATAACACGTTTGTGAGATAGTATGGAATTCAGCTATGAATAATAAGAGTAAAGCCTTACTGTTATTAACCAAATGCGGTTCATCTGAGACCTGAAAAATATTTTAAAATAGGTTTTTTACTTTCTAGGTAGAATCATATTAATTCTAGGATTTTTCGTAGAACTTTAAATCAAGAAAATATGGGGTAATTAAATTGAGGGTTATTTAAAAGTAACTTTTATTGATAGATATAAAGTGTACTTATTTATTTATACATTTTGAGTCAGAGTTTCACTTTGTCACCGGGTAGAGTGCTATGGTGTCATAGCTCACAGCAACCTCAAACTCCAGGCTTGCAAGTGATTCTCTTGCCTCAGACTCCCAAGTCACCCATCACAACACCCAGCTATTTTTAGAAATGAGGTTCTGCTCTGGCTCAGGTTGGTCTCGAACCTGTGAGCTCAGACAATTCATTCCTCTCAGTCTTCCAAATGCTGGGATTATAGGCATGAGCCTCTGCACTCAGCCCAATACATATAAAATTTATTTGTTGGGCGGTGCCTGTGGCTCAAAGGAGTAGGGCACCAGCCCCATATGCCAGAGGTGACAGGTTCAAACCTAGCCCTGGCCCCAAACTGCAAAACATAAATAATAATAATATAAAATAAAATAAAATTTATTTGTTATATATATTTTTTCATTTGGTTAGAATTTTATCAATACAATTTTAGCCCTGTTTAAGCAATACAGATGCATTTTATATTATATTAATTTTGAACTTAATATTAAAGAAGTGATTTCTTTAAAAATCCCATTTTGATAACCAGTTTACACCTACAAAGCTGAGCTTAAATTTTTTGGGCAACAATTACATAGGTTTAAGATATACTAAGTTGAAAAATTGGAACATAATTAATTGCTTGATCCAGAGACTTGCTTAGCATGATGTTTCTTAAGATTATTACAGTTTTCCCCAAACTCAAAATGATACACACAGTGTAGAATATATTTATGTCAAAAGGTACAGCAAAGAAAACAAGTAGAAGACAATAAAATTGGACTATATATATATTTTATTTATTTTTCTTTGTTTTTTTAATTTTTATTTTTTATTAAATCATAGCTGTGTACATTAGTGCAATCATGGGGTACAGTGTGCGGGCTTCATATACAATCTGAAATATTTTCATCCAATTGTTCAACATAACCTTCATGGTATTTTCTCATTTATTGTGTGAAAACATTTCTGTTCTGCATTTAATCGGTTTCACCTATCCCTTCTAAGATCACCATAAGTGTGATCCCACCATTTACCCTCTCTCCACCCACCCTCCTCCTTCCCTTCCCTCCCTGACCCCTTTCCCCGTCTTCTTGTGCTCTTATGCTATAATTGGGTTACGGCCTTCATATGAAAGCTATAAATTAGCTTCATAGTAGGGCTGTATATATTTTAATTTCACAATCAGTTAAAAATAATATGAAACTAAATTATAGGTATTAACCTAATTATTCCTTAGTCAGAGCTAGCTTTATTGTTGTTGTTTAACTCTAATATGTGTACCACTACCATCAAAAGTTTATTCTCATGGTCAAATTGAGAATTAATGTTTTGGAGCAGATAAATAGATTAGGTTAATAGGAGATAACTACAACAGTTTTTAAGGAATTGAAACATCATCTATTTTACATATTAGATCAGTTTCTCAAATTCATATGAATTTCTTTATATTAATGCAAGAATGTAATTATATTAGTCCAATAACTCACCATTCTTAAAACACAGCACATTCCTCACAAAACTAAAAATAGAGTTACCATATGATCTTGCAGTACCTCTTCTAGGTATTTATCCAAAAGAATTAAAATCAGCATGTTGAGGAGAAACTGTGTTCATCACATCACTATTCACCGTAGGCAAGAAGTGGAAACAGACTAAATGTCCAGGAAGGGATGAAAGGATTTATAAACGGGGTCTATGCATACAATGGAATATTACTCAGCCTTTAAAAGAATGAATCTCTTCAATATATGACAAGAGGAATGAATTTTTATGCTAAGTGAAATAATCCAGTTACAAACAAATGATGCATGATTCCACATCTATGAAGTATGTAGATAGTCCAACTTACAGAAGTAAGTAGTGGCATGGTGGCTGTCAGGGGCTTGGGGAAGGGAAATTGGAGAGTTGCTAATCAATGAGTTAAAATCATAGTTTTGCAAGATGACTAAGTTTTAGAGATCTGCTGTATAATATCTGCCTATAGATAACAGTGCTGCTGTATTACATAATGTAAAGAGGCTAGATCTCATGTTAAGTGTTTTTAATCACAAAAGTTCTACGAAAAATAATAGGACAGTGCAGTTATTCTTTTAACATTTCTTGATTATTCACACACATAATTGTGATAAGTAAAATTGAAAACAAAGAGGTTGGGCCCGGTGACTCACACCGGTAAACCCAGCACTCTTGGAGGCCAGGACAGGAGGGTGGATTGCTTGAGCTCAAGAGTTTGAGATCAGCCTGAGCAAGAGCGAGACCCCATTTCTACTAAACAGAAAAAAATGAGGCAAGAGAATTGTTCAAGCCCAAGAGCTTGAGGTTGTTATGAGCTATGACGCCACTGTATCACACTACTCAGGGCATCAGGGGGAGACTCTGTCTAAAAAAAAAAGAAAGAAGAGAAAAGAAAAAGAAAATTAATAAGGGAAAAAAAGAAATGAGTGAAATAATTGAACGCGTTATGCCGCGGCGTGCTGATTAAACAGAGCAGCTACTACATTACACACAGTTCCAGGCAGAGATGCCAAAGGCCTAGGCTGCCTGTAGCAGCTGCTGCTGTTGCAACGTCTTCACTGGAAACACCAACATACTGTTCCCACAACATGTACCTGGAAACCTACACATTCATGAAAAGTTTGAAAATAGGTTGTCCTGCAAGCATTATGTTGACCTTGTATGTACCTTGTTTACAATTTTCAGTGCAAAGGGTGATTTTTTTGTTGTTGGTTTGCTTGCTTTACAAATAATTATATTTGAATTCATATGTAAAGTAATATAAAGATTTATTTTATTTATTGTGGAAAATAGATTTTATGAGACCATGGCTGATGTCAATAACCACTGAGTTGAAAATTATGGCTATTAGGTCATATCATATAATATACACTTAATTGTGTATGAAATAGTGTGATCTTTGAATATTTTAAGACTCAAAGAAGACTAAAAGAAGACGTTGGAATACATTCTGAAAATAAAATAAGAGAATGGAAGAGATTTGAACGTAATCAAAGTTTAAGTGAATTTAATGTGACTTTAGAGATATTTCTGCATAAATGCTAAAACTTCAGCCTATTAATGTGTTATAGAGTCATTTTGTACTGTAATTTCAACAAATGCACACAATTAAAGTTCAACTAAATTGTATTAAAGACAAGTACAATTACTTAGTTTAAAAATATTAATGACTTTTTAATGGATTTATAGTTAAATTCAACATGACCTATAAGTAGACTTTTGTTAATTGTGCCATGGCTGATAATTTGCAATTGTCCTTGCTATTAGATCTCAATTAAATCTATATCTCACATAAATACACATTATAATAAAAAATAACATATCACACTTTGTTACTAATTGCTGTATTTATGTCCTCAGCTTTCTGTTTAGTCTGAAGACATTTTAAATAGTTTCCAAAGAAAAACAGGGATACAAGTAGGAATTTATATGAAGGAAGGAGCTAAATAATGGTGTCCTATGATAGTTTGTATTTTTTAAATTCTTTATCATATTATTTTTAATCTTTTTTAGTCCACTTGCAATGATTCAAACTAGGACACGACAATGAAAAACAATCACCCACTTCCAAAAGGTGAGTCACCCAATCAGTTTCCCTCAGGAGCATAATTTGTGAAAACTCCTCTTTGTGGTACTAAGGGAACTTTTTAAAAATATAATCTGCTTGATGCTATAATGAAAAAGTAGCTGTTGCTGTAGTTTTCACTACAGTTTCCCATACATTGCTAACAATAGTTTTATGGACATTGTTTGCTATTACAAAATTTTAAAAGCACATATGTTATGTGCAGGAATATTTTTAGTGTCACAGATGTCCGAATGTTACGATCAGCCATGGCCCCTTTACCTCTGAGAGTGGTCAGCTGCTTCCAGGGTAACTCTTTTCTGAGTAGCTATATAGTTAAATTTTTATATATGATATATTGTTAATCTTTCTTTCACCAGTATTCTAAATTTAGAAAACAATCATAAAAAAAAATACCGTCAGGAAAGGGACTCTGTGACAAGAGCCCAACATGTAGCACATTTTTTTTCCCTCACTTTTGAGAAGTGGCATTTTATGTGCAGGTGCCAAAGGTGAATTGAGGTAGGGAAATGAGAATGTGTTGAATTTATAGTTACTACAGATATTGTAAAAATTATGATCTGACTGGAAAACAATTTTGTATCACCTCCCAAAGACTCAGGGTCTGTCAGGAATTTTGGCTCTATCATTTACTGTAATTAAAATTATTGAATGTCTCTTAGTTTCATTTTTCTCACAATATGTGATATTATTAAATATAACACAACTTATATATACTTTTTAACATTGTGAATTAAGAAAACACTTGCTAAATGCTTAATATATATCTGCCATATAGTACTCACTTGAAAAATGTGAATTATATATGTAAAATATATATTACAATGCATCATATATATCTAATAAAAATGCTAGTTACTAACTCTACCATCATTATTATCTGTTGTCTTCTTATAATGCAAAGGCCATATTCTTGGGTCTTTAACTTTGAATAATTCCTTGTCAGCTGGCATACTCTTTCTTAGTAATTTTCTGAGATGTGTTTTCTGAAAGTGTTTCTCCAATTCAGCAGAGAATCACAAATAGAAGTTTTCTGTAATAGAAATTACATATTTTATAACTACCAAACGGGGAAGAGTCCTTTCGGAAACTCACACTTCTACCTCTGGTGGGCGAGGGGTCCCATAGGAAAAAAAGAAAAAAAAAGCAATCTAAGGAGAGTGACTCTCCCATCCCTTATAATTATTCTCTCTCTTTTTTTTCACTTTAGATCAATAGAAATAAGATTGAAGGGAAGGTTTTGACAACTGAAATGTAACCTGAAGTATTTGTGTGGAGTGCTCCACTTCCAGTCTGTAAATTTGTGATTAATATCATAAAAAGACAAAAACATGAGAAGAGCAAAAACTTTATTAGAAATATGTTAGGCTGGAGTAATACAAGGTGTCCCAAAAGTGTTCCATGAAGTTGCCACTCACGGGGAAAGGGGAAATTGTGGCCAAATGTAACTTTATTTTAAAATATCCATTATGAAATTTTACAAAGATGTGGCCAACGTGTACAAAATATTTTATAAATATTTAGCAAAATCTTATAATTACAATTTTCCATTTTCTCAATGTATGACAACTTTATGGCTGATTTTTGGAACCCCCCTGCATTATATTTTGTACCATTTTGAAACCTGCATACTGTTATAATTTTATTCAGTGACTACCACACATACCAGGGTAATCTGTTCTGAGAAAACAATGGTGTAAAAATATTGCCATTGACGTTTATTCTACTTGAAGTGTACTAATGATCAAATTCTCATCCACAATATTGTAGCATTCCAAAAACATGACACTCACAGCCGTGAACTTTAGTATGGGTTCTAAAGGGAGAGTACATAAAATTCTCACTCAAAAATTGTTTCTCAACAATGTATTTCTTTGGTGCAAACACTTAACCCTCTCCCATGTCAGTTGTAACCTTTTCTTCAGAGTTCTGGGTCAAATACTGAAATCTGTGGTTGATAAAAGCTTAATTTTTATTACCTGGTAAAAGGCTACTGCCATTACTTACACTGCAAAATTGTTTTCACCCTAAAAAAGCTAAATCGTGTATCCAGAAAGAAATACAGTTCGGTGTCAAATTTATATGTTTCCCAACTCAGACTCACAAGAACAATTTCAGCTTTGGCTTGATCAGATCAAGGAAAACACTATCATTAATAGGTTATAAAATTATTTTATTAAGATCAAACAGGACCACAAAATTTTATATAAATCATATTTGGAAATAAAGCACTTCAGAGTCACTATACTTGAGTGCTCTGAAAATCTGAATTTTTTTTTTTTTGAGGTAGCGTCTCACCTGGTTGCCCTTCGTAGAGTACTATGACGCCATAGCTCAGAGCAACCTCAAAGTCCTGAGCATGAGCAATCCTCTTGCCTCGCGCCTCCCAAGTAGCTGGGACTACAGGCATCCGCCACAACACTCAGCTATTTTTTTTTCTCTTAAATACCAGGGGTCTTGCTTTTGCTCAGGCTGGTCTCAAACTCCTGAGTTCGGGCGATCTACCTGTCTTCAGCCTCCCAGAGTGTGGGGATTACAGATCTGAGCCACTGCACTCAGCACTAATTTTTTTCATACCTATTGGTAGGATACTTTATTTCATTGTTTTGTTTTGATTTGGTTTGGTCTTCTACAAGATCCCAATTCTGATACAGATTTCTATATTTTTGAGGGTCATATACACAGCACATGCTCTTGAAGGCACTGACGTCTTCTAGAAGCCCTCTGCCCACCCATTGACCTCACTTCAGAGACTCTAAGCCCGAGCATTGTACCTCTACTAGGGGAGATACTGTCTCTTGCAGTTTTGGGGTTGACAATAACCAAGTATCTCAGAATTTTCAATTTTGGGGCCTGTTTTAAAGGCAGTTGCCAATATCAACTAGTTATGGCAAATCTCTTTGCTTTCATCCTGATTCTTTTACTATCATTATTATTGTTTTTTATTTCTAAAACAAGTTATTTCTTATTAATCTGTAAAAATTGTTTCACAAGGAAATCGTGTATATGCCCTCATTATAATTTCCATTAACTACATAACACTATATCTCCATTAGGTCATCGTTTTAACATGTCCCCATCTTCCTGTAATGACAACTGGTTTCTTCCGCCTCATTTCTGTTTTTCTAAGTTAGTTGCAATGACTAAGGAGGACTTTTTGGTCTGTTATGTTTAAATACAGATTCACTATAGACTTTCTTTAGTTTCATGCATAGTCAAATTTTACTTCTAATTCAAATAAAATACAGACTAAAAATCCAGATAATTGTGTCACTATTCTTTTTTTAATTTGCTGTTATTTACTAATTTTTCTTTAAGTTTTGGATTAAGGTAAAGGTAGATACAATTATGTTACGTTGTTTGCATTTGTTAGGTAAAGTCCAAGTTGTATTTGAGTTATTTAATTAACTCTTGTCCTGATACCACTATTACTCAAAAGCCTGTTTCTTAATTCTCTTTCTGTCCAGGGAATGCATCAGCCTGAGCATCAAGTCATCATCATGACTCACATCTCTATTGCAAAATGGCCCAAAAAAAGGCATATGCACAGCTATGCTCTAAAGGCATCCCACTTATTTTATGAAGGTTAATATTTTATATCATAAATTACTAATGAGTCACCAGTTTTGTTAAATATAAATTTTACACCATCCTCCACCTCACCGAACTTACGGAAACAGAGAATAAGTATTAAATATCAGTATTTCAGTTGACTTCCATAATATTTCATCCTGTACAGAATTTTCAAAGAGAAGTGCATTTTCTCGCTTATCAGTTTATTAATACTGCTGTCTGGATTTCTTGTAGTTGGCCAGTTTTTGAAGACACTTTAACTAATCTATCAAGGGAATACTAGTACCCAAATTTAAAATTTATTATTCACTGCTAGAGAGCTTTCATCTATTTGGAAATGAGCCCACAGGAACACTCCTTAAAAGAAGAAGGATAATAAATAAGCACAGACTTTTTTTGTAATTTTTGGCATATCATCTGAAAGACGGATTCTGTGAAAGTTTCATGATGCCAAGATACAATAGTAAAGTTAATGAAGCGTGGCTGAGTACCATAACTTAGACAATAATTCTCAATCAATGAGTCATCATGGTCTTTGGTTTTGTTTATCTGTTTGTTTGTTTTGATACAGTGATTATGCATACTGATAAACTGATATTTATGCACTAGAACAATCAGCTACTTGTTCTAGGTGAAAAGTTTGATTTAGTATCAAGATGGCAGTCCAAGAAGAATGTTAGGATTACAACAACAGACAGCATCCAGGGTAATAGTTTTATACAAATGGGAAAAGGATACTTGGAGTAGATAGACAGAAGGTGGCAACAGATATGTAGATCCTTTTACACATAACATCATAATATTAACACTGACTTGTTGAGTTATTGGCAAATTTTCCATAGTCCTCTTTTATTTATTTTATTTTATTAGTTAAGTTACACCATTCCCAAGTGCATTATTAAAATTTGGTAATAGAGGGAATAACAAAAACACACAATACAGCTGAAAATCATTATCTTAAAGCTACAAATGAGAACAAAATTTCACATTTGACTTTAGTCACTGCTCTAAAACCTTTGAAATAAAATCATAGATGCGTATTTCTAAGTCTGATCTGGGCATTACACAGGGGTGATACTTTACCATAAGAACTACACAAAGTAGTTTCAGGGTTGTTTAGTTTTACTTGTTTATTTCTGTGCTGTTAAATAAAGCAAAATAGATTTTAAAAATATGTGCCCAGGTTTTTAAAGTTATTTGTATATTTACTAACAGCCTGACTTTGAAACAATATATGCTTTAATTACTAGTGGATGCTACATATTAGTCATATCATTGTAATTTAAACTGTTCTGCCCATCATCCCAAATACACCCCATGCCAGTTTTAATCAGGTTGATTTGAAAAGAAAAATAATTATCCTTCAATTGAATATTGCTATATCTTTATCTATATTTCAGATGTCCTTAAAACGTATTATATTAGTAAGTGAAGGCTGTCTCAAAGTGATGGGGTAAAGAGAACTTGATCCTGAAATTTTCATTTGGGGATATAAAATTGTAATATGGAAAAAAACTGAGATTGGTTTCTATTATTGGTTAATAATATTAGTTAATTCTCAAATTTCATAAAATGTAAATGACTTCAAAAACAGTTTCACTCAGCCAATTACATCTGGCTTTGTAAAGGGGAGCCTTTGTGGTACCATTGTTGTGGCAGGCATGCTTCAGTCACAGTTGGTGATGTCTCTCCTGGATTTCTGTGAACAAGACTGGTCGCAGACCACAGCTGAGACATGGGAGTGACTGATGTGTTCATTGATATGATTGTGGTAATTAGTGCATGATGCATATGAATATGTACACGTATATGAAATCCTCATGTTGTACACCTTGAAAACAGTCTATCATTATTGTTCAATTAAAAGTTTTTTTTAAAGTTTAATATCTTTTTTTTCATGTATACATTAATGCATTTATGGGGTACAATGTGCTGATTTCATATAGAATTAGGAACGATTACATCACACTGGTTAACATATACCTCATCTCATTTACTGAATTATTGTGTTAAGACATTTATACTCTATACTAATAGATCTGACATGTACCCTTGCATTATGCACCATAGGTGTGATTCCACCATTCACCCTTCCTCAATCTGACCTCTCACCTCCCCTCCCCCCTCTTT
Source organism: Arctocebus calabarensis (assembly GCA_963573935.1). Classification (NCBI taxonomy): domain Eukaryota; kingdom Metazoa; phylum Chordata; class Mammalia; order Primates; family Lorisidae; genus Arctocebus; species Arctocebus calabarensis. The sequence continues at coordinate 22,450 of CAUYON010028703.1, forward strand.
CTTCCCTCATTCATTTTGGGCCATAGTTGAGATCTATTCTTCATATGAAAGTGTCAGTGATTGTAAATTGGTTTCATAATAATACTGAGTACACTGGATATTTTTTCTTCCATTCTTGAGATACTTTACTAAGTAGGATATGTTCCAACTCTTCCATGTAAACGTAAAAGAAGTAAACTCTAATGTTCCATGGTATATATATATACCGCAATTTATTAACCCATTCATGGGTCTATGGTTACTTGGGCTTCTTCTATAACTTGACTATTATGAGTTGAGCTGTAATGACCAATCTGGTGCAAAAATCTTTATTACAAAGTGATTTTTTTGTTTTATGAATATACATCTAATAGAGGAATTGCAGGATCAAATGGCAGGTCTACTTTTAGATCCCTGAGTATTCTCCATACTTCTTTCCAAAAGGGACATATTAGCTTGCACTCCCACCAGCAGTGCAGAAGTGTCCCCCTTTCTCCACATCCACACCAACATCTGTAGTTTTGGAATTTTGTTATGTGAGCCACTCTTATGGGGAGTTAGATGATATCTCAAAGAAGTTATGGTTTGCATTTCTCTGATGATTAAAGATGATGAGAATTTTTTCATGTGTCTGTAGTCCATGCCCCTATCTTCTTCAGAAAAGCTTCTATTCAAGTCCCTTGCCCATGATGAAATGGAATTACTTGTTCTATTCTTATTAATAAGTTTGTGTTCTCTGTGGATTCTGGGTTACCAAAACTTTGTCAGAAGCATAACCTGCAAATATCCTCTCCCATTTTGAGGGCTGTCTGCTTGTTTTACTTACTGTGTTCTTGGCTGTGCAGAAGCTTTTTAGATTGATCATATCCCAGTAATGTATTTTTGGCATTGCTTCAATTGCCCAGGGAGTCCTCCTAAAAAAGTGATTTCCCAGGCCAATTTCTTCAAGTGTTTCTCCTGCACTCTCTCTAAGAATCTTTATAGTTTCATGTCTTAAGTTTAAATCTTTAATCCAGTGAGAGTCAATTTTTATTAATGGTGAAAGGTGTGGGTCCAGTTTCCATCTTCTACAAGTCACTGGCGAAATCTCCCAGCACCATTTCTTAAATAGGGAATCTTTCCCCCAATTTATATCTTTGATAGGCTTATCAAAGATCAAATGATGATACATATCTGGGTTCATCTCTTTGTTCTCAATTCTGTTCTAAACATCTACCTCTCTAATTTTGTGCCAATACCATGCTGTTTTGTTCACTATACATATATAGTATAGTTTGAAGTTTGGTAGCATGATACTTCCTGTTTATTTTTGTTTGTTTGTTTTGTTTTTCCTTAGTAATGTCTTGGCTATTCAAGGTTTTTTAATGGTTCCCTATAAAATGAAGTACTATTTTTTCCAGATCTTTAAAGTATGACAGTGCTTTGATAGAGATTGCATTAAATTTGTAAATTGCTTTGGGCAATATGGACATTTTAACAATGTTGATTCTTCCTAGCCATGAGCATGGGATGTTTTTCCATTTGTTAGCATCTTCAGCTATTTCTTTTCTCAGAGTTTCATAATTCTCTCTATAGAGATCTTTCACATCCTTTGTTAGGTAAATTCCCAAATATTTCATCTTCTTTAGCACAACTGTAAAGGGAATAGAGTCCTTGACTGCTTTATTGGCTTGACTATTATTGGCATATATAAAAGCTACTGATTTGTGAGTATTGATTTTGCATCCTGAGAAGCTACTGTACTCCTTAATCACTTCTAAGAGTTCCGTGATTGAGTACCTGGGGTTTTCCTGGTATAAAATATCATCTGTGAAAAGTGGAAGTTTGATCTCCTCTGACCCTATTAGTATACCCTTGATCACCTTCTCTGGTCTGATTGTGATGGCTAAGACTTCCATTACAGTGCTAAAAAGCAGTGGAGACAATAGACAACCTTGCCTGGTTCCTGATTTGAGTGGAAATGTTTTACTCCATTCAATATGATATTGGCTGTGGGTTTGCTGTAGATGGCCTCTATCAGTTTAAGAAACGTCCCTTCTATACCTATTTTTTTAAGTGTTCTGATCATAAAAAAAATGCTGGATTTCCTGCACCAATTGAGAGAATCAGATGGTTTTTGATTTTTATTTTGTTTATGTGATGTATTATATTTGTAGGTTTACATATATTGAACTAACCTTGAGACCCTGGGATAAAACCCACTTGGTCATGGTGTATAATTTGTTTGATGTGTTGCTGGATTCTGTATGCTAGCATCTTACTGAATATTTTTGCATCTTTGTTCATTAAAGATATTGGTCTATAGTTTTCTTTTCGTGTTTGGTCTTTGCCTGATTTGGGGAAAAGGGTGATATTTGCTTCATAGAATGTGTTGGGATGTATTCCTTCTTTTTTGATGTTTTGGAAAAGGTTAAGTAATATAGATACTTGTTCCTCTTTAAATGTTTTGTAGAGTTCTAATGTGATGCCATCTGGTCCCGGACTCTTCTGTTTTGGGAGATTTTGAATAGTTGATTCTATTTCAGTACTTGACATAGGTCTGTTCAGCATTTCAATTCTTTCTGATTAAGTCTAGGATGTTGGAAGGCCCCCAGGTATTGGTCAATTTCTTTCAGATTTTTATATTTCTGAGAATAAGGTTTTTTGTAGTATTCATTAAGGATTTTTTGAATTTCTGAGGTATCCGTTCTTATTGTGTCTTTGTCATTTCTGATTGATGATATTAAGGCTTTTACTTTTCTATTTTTGGTTATGTTGGCCAAAAGTTTATCAATTTTGTTGAATTTTTTAAAAAAAACAACTTTATGATTCATTGATCTTTTGAATAATTCTTTTGTTTTTGATTTCATTTAATTTTGCTCTAATTTTAGTTATTTCTTTTCTTCTTCTGGGTTTGGGGTTGGAATGTTCTTCCTTTTCCAGTTGCTTAAGATGATCCATTAAGTTATCGACTTCCTCTCATTCCTTTCTCTTGAGGAGGGCTTGCAGTGCTATAAATTTCCCCTCTTAGGACTGCTTTTGTAGTATTGCAGAGTCTCTGATAATTTGTGTCTTCATTATTCCTTTGTTCCAAAAACTTGTCAATTTCCTTCTTAATCTCATCTGTGACACATCTATCATTCAGCATAAGGTTGTTTAGTTTCCATGTCTTTGTATGAATATGCAGATATCTGTTATTGGTGCGTTCAACTTTTATTACATGATGATGTGAGAAAACACAAAAGAGGCAGCACCTGTGGCTCAAAGGAATAGGATGCTGGCCCTATATGCTGGAGGTGGCAGGTTCAAACCAACCCCCAGCCCAAAACTGCAAAAAAAAAAAAAAAAAAAAAAAGTTTTTTCTTCAATGTCAGAGATCCTTTCTTCTGCCTGCTCCATTCTGTTATTGAGGAAATTTCACTATATTTCTCAGATCTTTGAGGGCTACAAGTTCTTGCCTCACTTTGTTAAAATCTTTGATGATTTTTGTCTTTGAAGTCGTTCAATTCTTAAGGCAACTTTTGAATTGCTCCTTGAATTTCTAATTCCATCTTTACCTCCCTTCTGTTAATCTTATTCGTAATCCAAATTCTGAATTCAATTGCTGACATCTCAGCCATTTGTTTATGAATGGGATCTTCTGTTGTGTCTCCTTTGTCATTTCTTGGGGGCTTGATCTACTCTGATTATTCATGTTGTCAGAGTTTTTCTGCTTATTCTGCCCCATGATTATTTTTTACCTTTTGGCTAGAGAAACTGGCAAGGTGAAATTGAATTGAGGGCTCCTAGAGTTGTAATTAACCAGCCCTTTATCAAAGAACTGGGACTAGTGATTGCAGTGTTTCCTTTAGAGTTTTACAAAGGTCCTATACAGAATTACAGCCTGAAACTCTGGGGACCTGCTTGGTGTGGTGGGGCTAGATGGCACTTAATGGTATTCAGCTAGTCATGCTCCAATCCTAATGAATCAGTGGTTTAGGGCTGAAATCTCAGCTGTGGAGATATATAAGCAACTAAGACACCCCTCCCCCACAGGCAAGAACTGGGAAGGGAGAATCCCACACTCCCACAACAACACAACCAAGGTACAACCTTGGTGGGTCCCTGCGTGATCGGCCCAGTCAAGAGTTCTATATCAATTTTCCCAGTGGACAACAACACTAATCATGTGGGAGAGTTCAAAAGGTCTTCAGCATCTAAACAGCAGGAGTCCACTGGCAGCTCAATTTGACCCCATTGGGAGAGGTCTTGAAGCCATCACCACTGTCAGGGGGGCTGCCACTGTAGGAGGTTGTGCCACGGCCCTGGGGTACCTGTGTGCAGGTCACAGGAGCCAGCAGGGAGCTGGAGGGTATTGCCACCAGCTGCAGGGTCACAGGAACCAGGTGGAGGATCAGAGGGCAGAGCTACTGACCCCTGGCTTGGCTACAGAAGCCAGGTGGTAAAGTTGCCATCCCTGGGGGCCTCAGGGGTCTCAGGAGATGGGCAGGAGTCGCTGGCCTTGGACCACAAGTCTTAGGAGCCAGGTGGAGGGCCGAAGGGTGGATGGGCCACAGGTCACAGGAGCTGGGTGGGGCATCTCCAGCCACTGACTGCAGGTCACAGGAGTCAGGCAGGAGTCACTGGCCACGTGTCCCAAGGGCTGGTCAGGAGTTGCATGGGTCATGGGAGCTGGAGGCCAGAGTTGTGGGTGTGGGCCACAGGCATCACAGTAGCTGGGTGGGAGTCTCCACCATAGCCACTAGTCATAGGAGCCCAGTGGGGAGCTGAGTTGCCCACTGAGGGCTGCCAAACCAGGGAGCCAGTGGGCCCTGGTCCCCCATGGTCAGTAGCACATGTCCTAGCTATGCTCTTTCCAACGTGGGGCAAGTCTCTCTCCCCTTGTACTCTCCACCTCTACTAAAACTATAGTTTCAGTGCAACTGCCCTGCAGCTCATGAGGTGCCCCACCCAAGCAAAAAATCTGCCAAATGTTCTGGAGTTTTCAGGGGGTAGTCTTCCCGCCTGCCAGGAGGGGGGGGGATTGGGAGTTCAGAAAGGTAGGGAGAAGAGTAAATCAATTTTTGACCTGTGCAAGAGACTGCCTGGGCTTGCAGCAGTATCTCTCTGGGGAGCAGTATTTCACCAAAGTTATTCTCTCCCCTTTGGTGAAACAAAAGGTCCTCTGTTCTCTACTCTCTTCAAGCCACTCTCCTGGAAGGAGAGGGAAGGATTCCTGTCCTCTTTGGAATGGGTTTTGTACCTGAAATTATTTCCTTGGAGTCTCAGCTTGTCGCAGCAGGGCTGATGTGAACCTATTAATCCTGTCTCTTAGCTCAGCTCCCAATCTTTCTCTTTACTGGGTTGTTTCTGGCCATTATTTCTCCCTCTGGATGGGATCCTCTGCTGAAACCTGGCTTCAGTCGGCCATCTTGCCTCCCTTCCAATTAAATGTTTTAAAATTTAAAAATCAAAAGTAAAGCTCTTATCTACACATTTCATCCATGCATTCTCTTATTGTAAACAATTCAGCACATATCAGCATGAAATGTGCTACTCTATCTTTTTTTTTCTATAATTCATTTTTTTTATAATTTTATTGAATCATAATTCTGTACATTGGTGCAATCATAGGGCACGATTCATATACATTCAGAAATGTTTTGATCGTACTGTTACAGATAGCCTTCATGGCATTTTCTTGATCACTATATAAAGACA
>CAUYON010028707.1:0-17560 GCA_963573935.1 Arctocebus calabarensis
TTTTTTTTTTTGAGACAGAGCCTCAAGCTGTCACTCTGGGTAGAGTGCTGTGGCATCACAGCTCACAGCAACCTCCAATTCCTGGGCTCAAGCGAGTCTCTTGCCTCTGCCTCCCAAGTAGCTGGGACTACAGGCGCCCGCCACAACGCCCGGCCATTTTTTGGTTGAGCCATCATTGTTGTTTGGCGGGCCCTGGGGCTGGATTCGAACCCGCCAGCTCAGGTGTACGTGGCTGGCGCCTTAGCCCGTTGAGCCACAGGTGCCAAGCCGGAGCTGAGTCTTCTTTATGAAAAGTTAACTTTGTTTCTTTTTTGGTTGTTATCCCAGGCTAGAGTAAGTGACATCATAGCTCACAGCAACCTCAAACTCCTGGGCTCAGATGATCCTTTTGCCTCAGCCTCCTGAGTAGCTGGAACTATGGGTGCCCACCACAACACCCAGCTAGTTTTTCTATTTTTAGTAGAGATGGGGTCTCGCTCTTGCTTAGGCTGGTCTTAACCTCCTGAATTTAAGCAATCCTCCTGCCTTGGCCTCCCAGAATGCAGGTACTGTAGGTGTGAGTCACGGTGCCTGGATTTAACTTTGTGTCTTTGATAACTTTAATTTAGTGAGATGTTCTAATTGCTTTAGGTAATGCCAGAGAAAGACTAACTTATCATGTTCCTCTCATAAAAATATTAATAAGAAATATGATGCTGAAGTAGTTTTAGATTTTTGACTTGGTATGTTAATTATTTTAATTATTTATAAAAGTTAAAAACTTTTTGAATTAATAATTATTAGGAGATCTGAATGTAGTGTTAAACTCTTGATTCTTAATCAAATCTAGACAGCTGAGTTTTTGTATCTGATGGGAAGAAGCAAATCAGTTACTATAGCATGTGTATTTAGAATTTACTAAATAGTCAAAACTATTTCATTCTTCCACTTAACAAAAAAAAATGTGATAAGAACTAGATGAATATATCTAATGATATCAATGGTTTTACAGATTCTATGGCAGGAATTCTTCCTATGTTCATGGTGGAGTAGATGCTAGTGGAAAGCCCCAGGAAGCTGTTTATGGCCAAAATGTAAGTATAAGTTTCATGCTTTAGAAGTTATTTTGTGTTACAAGAGATATTTTTAAAAATATCACTCTTGTGCTCATAGATTTCTTCAATGTGATCATTAGTTGTATAATAACTGGAATTTGTTTTCAATAATCGTCAAGAGTCCTTTGAGTTCATCCTTTTTTTTTTTTTTTTTTAAAGACAGTGTCACTCTGTTGCCCTTGGTAGAGTGCAGCAGCCTCCAACTCTTGGGCTTAAGTGATTCTCTTGCTTCAGCCTCCCAAGTATCTGGGACTACAGGCACCTGCCATAACACCTGACTTATTTTTGTTGTTGTTGTAGTTGTCATCGTCGTTAAGCTGGCCTAGGCTGGGTTCAAACCTGCCACCATCGGCTGGCGCCATAATCACTGCGCTGCGAGCACTGAGCCTTGAGTTTTTCTCAAACATTCATTTTTGTATGAAGTTAGGGTATTACATTGGTATTGATTGAAAGGAGAAAGTGGAATGTTTCATATCCTTGATATAGTTTATACATGCCCAGAAGTGTTTATTCCTTATGGCCTAACAGGGAAGGAAGATGTATTAAATGTGGGACTTCAGTAAGCCTCTCTGGGATTTGGCCTTACCACACAGGAAGGAATTGGAAGTAGAACAAATGACGTCAGCAAATATACAATAAAGTAAAAAGGTGTGAGGTCAGGGAGCAGTTAACACAGTTTTTGAGAATATTTACTACAGAAAAGTTGGAGAAAGCTGTCTAAATCCCAGATTACTGAGGCAGTGCCAGCGAGCCATTGTGATTTCTTGTATAGAGAGGTGATATGTTGAAAATGGTTTTGGTGTGTCAGTCTGGCAGAGAGCTTAAATAGTTAACACCAAGAGTTACAAGGAAATCAATGAGGATAGGTAATAATATTGTGTAGGTAATGCAGTATCATAAGAATTTCTATTTTCCCCCCTTTTTCAATAAAGGATATACACCACAAAGTATTGTCTCTGAACTTCAGTGAATGTCACACCAAAATTCGTCATGTGGACGCTCATGCAACCTTGAGCGATGGAGTGGTTGTCCAAGTCATGGGTTTGCTGTCTAACAGTGGACAGCCAGAGAGGAAATTCATGCAAACCTTTGTTCTGGCTCCTGAAGTAAGTTTGCATTTCATGGAATTTTATTTATATGATTTAATTTAGCTCTTGTATCCAAGAGTTTTCTTCTAATAGGTATACATTTGCGTATTGCTGTTTTTGAGAAATTTTTGTTGGACCTGTTATCATTTGAATATGTGCGTATGTACATTTGTGTTTGATTATTTGGAATTAAAAGTTAGAAACTGATACAAGTATGTAAATGGATGATTACGATTGCAGAAATAATACAAAAAGTATATTGGTATATTTGAAAAGGTAATTTCTGAAAACAATTTGGAAAAGGTCTGAGTTCTGTTCTCTTCTATTGAGTAGCTATTTCTTGAGTTCTCATGTTTTTTGAGTGTGTGTTTGTTTGTTTTGTTTTGAGATAGTCTCACTCTTTTGCCCTGGGTAAACTGTCAAAACGTTATAATATATCACAGCAACCTCAAACTCTTGGGTTTAAGGGATCCTCCTGCCTCAGCCTTCTGAGTAGCTGGGACTACAGGCATGCACCCCCAACCTCAGCTAGTTCTTCTGTTTTTTAGTAGAGACTGGGTCTTGCTTTTGCTCCAGCTGGTCTCAAGCTCCTGAGCTTCAGCCGTCCGTCCACGTTGGCCTCCCAGAGTGCTAGGATTATAGGCGTGAGCCACTACATCCAGTCTTGAGTGATCTTTTTTATATTAACATCATAGCATATTCAGCTTTCGAAAATTATATTGAGTTGAAATGGTTTCTCTAGTACTGAAATCTAAAATTTGAAGGCCATGTAATTTGTTTTTATGTAATATCAAATTCATGCTCATTTATGAAGTATTTGCATGTTGTTTTCCTATAGGGATCTGTTCCAAATAAATTTTATGTTCACAATGATATGTTTCGTTATGAGGATGAAGTATTTGGTGATTCTGAACCAGAACTTGATGAAGGTGAGGTTACATTGAAAACAGAAGGGCTTTGACAGTATTCTTTAAGGACAGTTTAATTTCTATGAGTATGAAGTTTATAGAAATTTGCCTTTTATTGTGACTGGGTCGAATTCTCTTTTCTCCTTTTTTAATTACAAAAGAAATGGATGTCCATTATGTGAAATTACAAAAATCAGACAAAGAAAATGAAACAAGGTTTCCCACTTTGCCTCAACTTTATTCTCTATAGATAACCCAGTATGGTATATGATTCTTTCTGATTCTGTACTTACCAACAGTTTTTTTGTTTGTTTGTTTTTTTGAGAAAGAGTCTCACATTCTCCTGACTGGGTTAGAGTGCTATGTGCCATGTGCCTCACAGCAACGTCACACTCATAGGCTCAAGCTGTAGGCTCAAGCTGTCCTGCCTCAATTTCCCAAGTACCTGGGACTACAGGTGTCAGCCAGTGCACCCAACCCCAACACTGATTTTGTAAAAATGGAATTGTGCTGGCTCATAGTTCACTGTTTTTCACTTAATATATCTTTGTTGGGTGTTTATTTTGTAGCTGTACCATAATTAATCTTCCACTGATAAATATTGGTTTCATTTATCATTCTTGCTTTATAAAATAGATACGACAAAGGAAACTAAATCATGTCTTTAATATATTTCCTACCTTTTCCTTTCTTACTAAAATCTTTTTTTAACAAGAGAGGACAATGAATATCAAACTTAATCATGCTTGCTTGCTCTCTCTCACATTTTTGAGAGAATAGGGAATATTGCAATTGAATGGCTTTGTAAGAAATTTATTTTTTTCTATTATATTACCTCCTGAAACATACTAAAAATACATGTATTAGAAATTGTTACGCCTCTTAAAAGATATGATGTATTGTGTATTGCCAGAATCAGAAGATGAAGTAGAAGAGGAACAAGAAGAAAGGCAGCCATCTCCGGAGCCTGTGCAAGAAAATGCCAACAGTGGTTACTACGAAGCTCACCCTGTCACGTAAGAATAGTGTTTGAAGGTTCAATTTGAACTGAAATAGGATGTCAGCAGGTGGCTTTTATATCTAGAATTATTGGAAGTAAAGTTTTGATAAAGCTACCTAAAATACATGTTCAGGAAATTTGGAAATAATTTTTTTACTTCATTTAAAAATTCAATGTGATTTGTACCAAGATGGTGGTTAATTACTGACAATGCAGAGTGTTTAAAACATCAGCGAGCATTTTATTTTTATAAAAGAGGTTTATAGTTACCACTCAGGTAAACATTTTTAGTAACCTAGTTTTAAAATGGTGAGGTTAAAGAACTGTTGCTTGAGTATTATTCTTTTCTACCTTATAGTTGTTATTGGAGTTTTGCTTCAAAACAATAGTATATAGTACAGGTTATTGGCATATAATTTGTTAAGTTAGATTGGAGATTGAATTTTATCTTACATGTACTAATCATGTTACTCCTACTGAACAGTGAACTAAATATTTATTGTAGTAATGGCATAGAGGAGCCTTTGGAAGAATCCTCTCATGAACCTGAACCTGAGCCAGAATCAGAAACAAAAACTGAAGAGCTGAAACCCCAGGTTGAGGAGAAGAACGTAGAGGAATTAGAGGAGAAATCTGCTACTCCTCCTCCCGCAGAGCCTGTTTCTCTGCCACAGGAACCACCAAAGGTCAGAGCACAGTAACTCTCACCTATAACAGCACACTTCTGTGTTTGATGCCACTGATGAAGCATGACCTTTGTTCCGTATGTTAAATTATTTAATATAGTTGAATGCTATGCTTTCTTACGTTTATGAAAGAAGCTGTGGGGGGTTTTGTTATCCTGAGAAAATTGCATTGTTCCCCACCCCATACTCCTAATAATGAAATTCATAACTTAAGGTCAATCCTTGTCTGTATGCAATGTTTAGTAATTCACATAAAATTATTTGGGTCCATGTGTAAGGCTGTCAGTTGCTCTTTCATTCTGTATTAAATTCTCTAAGCACAGATGCACCAGGAGTCATGCAATTCCCCAACTTAAACAAGGTGATCTATAATTAAAAGAAGAGATACATATGGTTTGTGATTTAAATGGGATCAATTTCCGTACTACACCACTTGAACTATCTTGGAATTATGAGTGACACCCTTAGTGTATAATGTAAGCCTATCTAAAACTTCTTTTGTCTTTCTGTAAAGTAGAAGGCTAAAGTTTACTTGGGTAGTGAGAGGAGATTTCCTTGTTCAGTTAGTGAACGTCTGCTATAGTTTCCAGTGGTAGTACTCTCTTCTTTCCTATCTATTCCCTTTCCCCTTAACACCATCACACACCCAGTCTTACCCCCAGAAGGGAAAGAAATTGGTTCTATTAGGTTCAGATTTTTCTAGCATGTTTTAGTTGTTAGTGATTTTGTTTGCCACTTGCTCATCTGCTTAGAGTGTGTAGGAACTTGCGTGTGGTTCTATTTAGTAGTGTAGACAAAACAATTATAAATAATCTTGCATAATGAGGTTTTGAAAGTTGGCACATAGACTGGCATGTGTGTGTGTGCCTTTCTTTTAGGAGTCCTTCAATATAGAGCAATAGTTTAGAAATGAAAATATATATTTGGAAATTTCCCTATAGGAATGTTGGTGGTTTTCCATGATTAGTAGTCTAGGTTTGTTGCATTTCCTGCAGGCTTTCTCCTGGGCTTCAGTGACCAGTAAAAACCTGCCTCCTAGTGGTACTGTTTCTTCCTCTGGAATTCCACCCCATGTTAAAGCACCAGTCTCACAGGTAACCAATCTGTGAACACATTGGATTGTATCCTTGTTACATTGCCAATTGCTTATTTTTTAAGTACTTTTTTTTAAATGAGTCAATCATAAATTATGGATTGAATATACCAAAAAATTGTATTAAATGTCAATGCACCCACTTTAAATGCCAAATCTCCATTCATCATCTACATAGGTGGTATTTGGGGTTTGGGTGTGTGAAATACAGATTAAGTTGGTTTTAGCAATATATAATACTGTTTACCAATATATAGTAGTAAAAGGCTTCTTAAAGTTACAAAAAATGTTCCTTTTAAAAAAGCTTTACATTTCATTTAGCAAAAATATTTTAGACAATAAATTTGGAAAGGCACCAAAGTAGTGTGACATTATAAAAAACAAATGTTTTTTTAAAACACAAAACTTTTTTTGAACGTACACTGCCTAAGCTCTCAGTCTGTAAGTGGTTCACACCATTTAATTGAAGCCTGTACCAACTTATGACTGTAGCGTTCACCTTAATTGATCATTCCAGTATTCTGCTTTTTGTCTGTTTGTCATCTTATCCATTTCAGAGCTTTCAAAAAATGTGAAAATAAGACACTGGCTACCTGAGATATTTGTTAGGTGATATGATTTAGAATTAACCCATTTCTGGTTAAGTTTATAGGCATATAAAGGGTATCCAATTCTTTTCCTTACACCTTGGGTTAAATTTCATTCCACTAGAAAATTTACATTAAAAATGTTAGTGCGTGCCTCTTTTGTATGCTCTAAAAAAATCAAACTTTGAGGTTTTAAAACTGAGTAGTAAACATGAGTCTTTCTGGTGTTGGTAGGGCACTGCAGTCAGCTACGTGAAATAGACTACATGTTTGGGGCCCATGACACTTACTTGTTCTTTTCAGTTCGATATTTAGGAAGCAATGAGTGGTTACTTCAGATTATCAGCCAGAGTTCTGTCTTAGTGAAGGAAATTAGGTTCCCTGTTACTATTTGTGCTTTTCAACATACCTGAAGACTTGACAAATGATTTGTGATTTTTCCTTTGAAATCTTGATTTCCTATCAGATTTATTTTTGGAAGGTTTGGATTATTATTACTTTATTTCAGAGAGTTGGCTACATGTATTTTAAGTAGTTAAAAGTTAAAATAGCTAATGTTTATTATGCATTTTATATGTGCCAAGCATTGTGCTAAGCACTTTGTATTCATTCTCCTTGTATTCAACTGCCTTGTCAGGGCGAATACTGTTATTTCCATTTTAGAGACAGAAAAACTGAGGCCTAGAAGGACTTACCCAGGGTCAGATAGCTGTGTAAAATAGTAGGACTGGGCTTTGATTGCACTTGGACACCAGAGTCCATATGTGGCTCTTATAAACTTAAATGTTTATTAGTACCTTTCTGGAGAGTACTGTGTCTGTAATTATATCAAAGAAGAATACTGTATTTAAGGCATGCCTACACTGCATTAAATCATAGCCTCTTGCTTGGGAAAATAACAATTCTTATATATCCTAAGTAATTTTTTTAAGTTTTGAGTATTTTGAAGTTACTTTTTAAGTTGTAGAAAATGGGTTTGTACTTTCTACCCAATCCCTTTATTAAAGTAAAAATTCTAAATGTTTAAAACTTTAAAGAACTTATGACCTCTTTAGGTCATACTTAAAATGCATACGTGATATTCCCACTTAATAATCCTACAGTTGTATTTTGTTACTTTGGTGTAGTGTTCATTTCCTTACATTGTTAATTTAGATTACTGATAAAAGGGAATTACATCTAATTTTAGGGTATTAGTAGACATTAATTTAGAAGTAGGTAAGTTAATATCTTGGTTAAAAAGGTTTTGTCTGGAAATTGACTCTTTCACCTAAATAGCTTATGTTTAATTGAAGGACTTGTTTATTGTGGTTATGCCTGCTTTTATTGACTTGATTTCATTTCATTTTCTAAAAAATATTTTGCTTTACCTTCATTTGTGGGATTTGTCATATGATCATGCTTTTCTGGTTCGTGGAATTTGAAGGCCCTAAGTAGCGGTATAGTAGCCAGTTATCCATAGAATAACTAGTTATCATGCGCTTGGGCCTGAAGAATTGTAAGTACACAGCTTGCTTAGTTAACATGTGTTGAATCAGTTATTGAAGGGACATTGTTAGCTTTTGGCTCTTATTTTTCTTGCACTGTCCTCGCATGTATCTACTTGAAGTCAAGCTGCTAAATCATTTGTATAAATTATTTGTAAAATGTAGGAGATTATTTAAATTCATCTGCTTTTAATTTAATCCCTTTAAGGATAAGGAGAAACTTTTTAATTTTGCTCTTTATGGTTACTTTTGGATATCTGGGCTGGGGGTGGTTTTGAGGGTTTTTTTTTCTTATTTTTGTTTTGAAACATTAGACTCTTACTCTGTCGCCCTGGGTAGAGTGCCATGGCGTCATAGCTCCCAGCAACCTCAAACTCCTGGGCTCGAGATCCTGTAGCCTCCTGAGTAGCTGGAACTACAGGCACCTACCACAACCCCTGGCAACTTTTAGAGGCAGGGTCTTCCTCTTGTTCAGGCTGATCCTGACCACAAGCAGTACCTGCTTCAGCTTCCCAGAATGCTAGGATTACAGGCATGCCCCGTCTTGGATATCTGTTTTGAAAAGAATTTGAATCAGTGAAGGCTAGGAACTCAAGTTATTTGGTAACATTTGCAATTTTTTAAAACAGGATACTTTTGTTCTTTGTTTCTCTTAATTACCAGTAATACATCAGTTTCATTAAACTTTAAATACAGTACCAGAATTCATCTGTTCTGTTTTATATGCGTACTGAAGCAAGATATACTTTTATACTGGCTTAGTTTAAATTCCTAAATAACCGCTATTTCCAGGCATCACATTTTGTGTCGAATTATGGTAGCATTTAATCTTCCAACACAGACAGCGATAGGCTCAGAGTCATTACTTAGATCTCTTTGTCAGGCATACATACTTGCATTTGGGGGGTCAGAGGAGTAAAAATGTAATTTAAGTTTAAATGAACCAGTAATTACTGAACATCTGTATCTAATAACACTGTGCTTTGTTCTTTGAGTGATGCAAAAATGAATTTTAAGATGGACCTTATAGGAATAAACACATATAAATAAAAAACTGAAAAGGGTTAACATTTTTATTTTTTGATTAGCAGAATTCTAGAACACACAAAGCACTTTTATCTTGAGAGAAATGGGACCATCTCCATGGAGGAAGAAGCAGGCAGAACTGTTAAATTTCTAGCTTAGAAGTTAATATACTTCTCGGTTACAGTGGTTGAAAATCATTTGCAGTAAATTGTGAATTTTGAAGAAAGCATTTTTGTATTGCATTTGTCTTTGCAAATTAAAATATCTAAGTTCTATAAATGATGAAAGAATTTGAGCCACTGCTTAGACTGAAGTCTTCAGAAATGGTCCCTTTTAAAGACAAGACTGATATTTCTAGGTTTCTGATTTAGGAATATGTTCATACCTTGCTGGGTGTTTTTAACATCCTTTGAAGGTTCATATCTTTTGCCTCTTCCTTGGACCATAAGTATTTGGGCAATAGAATGCATGAAGAGGCAGGAAATACTGAAAATGCTGTTGTATTCAGGAAAGGTAATAGCAGAAATGGATGTCATTTTGTTTTAATAAGTTATTTTAGTATATGTGTTTCATTTAGCAGCTAGCAGAAACTTTTGGAAGGCATCTTAAAATGTTCTGTTATTCCCCCATCCCACCTCACCCATGAAATTGTTGGGGTTAATACTTCAAATAAATGTACAACTTTCTTGTAAGGAGTAACAGTAAGGAGCTAAAGGACTTTTTTGGCTGTTTGAGATGCTGCATACAGGTTCCTATGAGTTTGTATCTTTTTAACATGCATTTAAACTTAAAGGTAGTGTTTTTGAGTACTGGAGTAAACTGTTAAAATATTGATTTTTAAGATTATGGGGTTTAGAAAATACTATTGAGCACTATTACACTGGAAGGGCAGCAAACTAGGTATTTAGAAATTATGTGTCATATATTCTTGTCTAAGATAAAAATGGCTTTTAATTTTTTTATTTACATGGAGCAGCTCATCTTGCATTTTTGTGGTTTTTGTAGCAATACCTTTTATACTGTGTTAGTGTTGCTATAACTTGAATTGCTTGAATGGAAAAATGTGATTATAAAACCCGCTTATTGTGAGTTACAGAGCCTTGAATGGAAACACAAAACCTACCCTACAGTCCTAGATTGGTACAGAATATCTTTGTAAAAATTTCTTTTTCACATACGTAGGACACTATGTTTAAAACATTTCTAAACTTAAAATTACCATTATAATGGCTTGCTGTTGACTTATTGATGGTTACTTCAGTTGGTTTTCGTATTTTTTTTAATAATGTGTTTTTTTCCTTTTATTTTAGCCAAGAGTTGAAGCAAAACCAGAAGTTCAGTCTCAGCCACCTCGTGTGCGTGAACAACGGCCTAGAGAACGACCTGGTTTCCCGCCTAGAGGACCGAGACCAGGTGAGTCAGCCCCTTATGCCCTAGTTAGCATTTAGTACTTGTAATGGCAGAAAAGACAACTTTAAAGAAAACATGTATTTTATATATAAATCTGTGGTATCAAATTGCTTACATATGTGAGTTACCTGAACCACCAAATTTAAGGGGAGGATTGGTTGTGAAATGCCATGAATGTATTCCAAGGTATTTCCAAGGTATAAAAGGCTTTACAGACAAGTTTTATTTATTGTCACTGGTCTTCGGAATTCAACACCGAGCTGCCAGTAAGCTAACCTACTCTCTTAGCATTCTTATCTTTTTACAGATTAATTAATACTAAGCATACCCAGATTCTTCTTATTTTGATTGTCTTAGGTATTAAGTAAGTTGGCGTGATTTTTGACTTAATTATATTGTTAGCTAATATTGTATGTGGTACCTCTATTTGAATTCTGTAAGAATGTTAAGATTGCTTTTGGTAGAAGGTGGTAGATTGTATACATCAGATTTACAATGTTAATACTCCCAAAAATAAAATAAGTCATGTTGCTAAGCCAGAAGTCCTAGCTTAGCCACTGTTTGAATTTATGATATTGAGTGAAACCCTTAATTTTGAACTGTTATGTTCTTTAGTTACTAGACAAATTTTTCTTACATGTATTTACCTCATTGTTCCTTGGGTTTTATGTGTGTGTGAAAGAGAGAATCCTAATGTGTGTATAATACATAAATGAGATATTATTGCTGTTGCGAGTTACTGATTTGTCTACAATGTCATCATACTACCAAAGATTAAGTAATTTGTGGCTTTCAAAACACTAAGCACATATTCACTAGAAATGTGCCTCGGTATCTGGTTAGTTCCTGCTTGATGGCAAGTTTGGTTAAGGAGAGGATTACCTGTACTATTATTCGACTTGTATAATCAGACGAGTAGATCCATTACAGAAGAGATTGTAGCAAGTGAGTTAATAACCTCCCTTTAGTGTTATACATACTGTCTTCTAACTTTTCAAGAAGCTCACCTGGTCTTAACTGAAGTAAAACAAGAGTACCAGAGTTAAGTGATTTTTACCATTGCTTTGCACTAGTTTTTATGTGATACTGTAAGCACCAATATCTGCTTTGTGTCTGTTCTCAGGTAGAGGAGATATGGAACAGAATGACTCTGACAGCCGTAGGATTATTCGCTATCCAGACAGTCATCAACTCTTTGTCGGTAACTTGCCACATGATATTGATGAAAATGAACTGAAAGAATTCTTTATGAGTAAGTGAAGAATTTTGATTTTTAAAAAAATTAAGCAGAAAGCATATAGAACTTTTTCATAACATCACTGATATTTTTTAAATGTTTAGCTCTTGACTCTATGTCCAACTACCTTGTCACCTTAACCAGAAAGGAGTAGATTAGGTACAGTATCTCTCCGTGACTCCTTTGTACTGACTCAACCATGGTCAGCAGAGGCTAAAAAAAAACATCTGGATGAATCAGTGTTAAATTGAGAGATGGGACTCATTTGGCAAGTGATTCAGCATATTATTAGTTTTAAACAATGTGTTTTTTCTAAAAATATGCAGTTAACTTTTCCTATGGAAGGGCTGACACAGAGGAGAAAGGTAATAAAACAGGCAGTCAGGCGAGCTGTTGGTGTCTTAAGTGATCACCTATCTGGGATGTCTAGCCTGAGCGCCACATGCTCATTTTCTGACAGTGTTTTTGCTCATCTGTGGTGTCAAATTATGCTTGGACCATTTTTGTGCTGATTAGCTTTCTTTAGCATTTGAATGCTTAGTGCCCAAGACACACTCTTTTTTTCCAGTGTGTGAGAGAAGGGGGAAAAAAAGATTGGACATCCCTGGTACATGAATGGATGTGCTTCAGCTATCACTAGGTATAGCAGCTTTCTTTATTTTTCAAGTGGATCAAGGAGATAAGGGTTATTCATCCTGAATAATTAAAACCATCAAAATATTCTGTTAAAATACTTAACCTTTGGTGTAATGTATATTTTCACAGGTTTTGGAAACGTTGTGGAACTTCGCATCAATACCAAGGGTGTTGGGGGAAAGCTTCCAAATTTTGGTTTTGTGGTTTTTGATGACTCTGAACCAGTTCAGAGAATCTTAATTGCAAAAGTAAGTGATTTAAAGGGCATAATTCAAGAATTTATTGTTTCTGTTATATATGATATTAATTTGGTACATTTAAAAGCCACAGAAAATTTCATTTTTAATGGTAAAGCTAAAAATAGTTCATTATGAAATGGTATTTATGCAAAGAATAAAGAGTTATTGACTTTATTATTTTATTTTATTTTATTGAGTCAGAGTCTCTCTTGACTCAAGCTACAGTGCTTACCTTCCAGCAACCTCAAACTCCTGGGTTCAAGCAGTCCTCCCACCTCAGCCTCCTAACGAGTTGGGACTATAGGTGTGCACCACCATGCCAAGCTAGTTTTCTTTTTTTTAGTAGAGAAGGGATCTTACTCTTATTCAGGCTGGTCTCAAACTCCTGAGCTCAAGGGATCCTCCCAGTTTGGTAGGATTACAGGTGTGAGCCACTGCATCCCTCCATGATTTAGTAATTTTTAGTCTTAAGATGTGGATTCTTTTAGATTACATATTGGCTCTGTTGAAGAAGGTTGAAAAGATTGCTTATTAAGAATGTCATGAAAGTTTTATTTCTAAGACTTTCTAACTTACTTGTGCAGGTAAATAACATTTTTATTGCTGTCTAACCTGCATATATAAATATTTTTCTCTTTCAAAGCCAATTATGTTTCGAGGAGAAGTACGCTTAAATGTGGAAGAGAAAAAAACAAGAGCTGCAAGAGAGCGAGAAACCAGAGGTGGTGGTGATGACCGCAGGGATATTAGGCGCAATGATCGAGGTCCTGGTGGTCCACGTGGAATAGTGGGTGGTGGAATGATGCGTGATCGTGATGGAAGAGGACCTCCTCCAAGGGGTGGCATGGCCCAGAAACTTGGCTCTGGAAGAGGAACCGGGCAAATGGAAGGCCGCTTCACAGGACAGCGTCGCTGAAGCTCCACTGTTGGCAGAGTCTTGGCAGTGGTACATTATTCATCGTGTTTGCATTCTTGTTAATTTTTTTTGGCTTTGGAATGTGACACAGCCTTTTTGATCATTTCTTTGATGTGAAAAGCATCTTTTGGTTATCAGTTAAATTGAGGTGGACATTATTTCCCCAATTTCACAACAGGATTCACATTGTTAATTTATAAATCTAGACTTGGAGAATTAAGGACTGAGAAATGACCATATCTTAAACTATCTACAAAAATGAACTTAAAAGGACATGCCCACTGAATTCGGGTCCTTTGAGTCAAAAAAAAAAAAAAAATCTTCTGCTGCACATTTTGTTTAAGTGTTACTGTTTTTCTGCCTGTTAATGTTGGAAACACAAATAGTGCGATTTGTGCAATTGGAGAATCTTGCCTTTTTTCTTGGCTCCCCCCCAAAATACAAACCAACAGAAACTTGTTATGCACTCATCAAAATGCACTAATGGGTACTCTGAACTCATTAACATGACATCTGCTACAGGAGGCAACAGGGGGAAAAATCTTTCAACTTTTCCAGTAGAGAATAGTTTGTGAAACGATGAGGGCATTTTATCTGCTTGCTGTGACCAGCGTGTGTACACATAAACCTTAACAAGACTACAAATATATTCCAGAAGGAAATCATTTAGTTAACGAACTAAATAACAAAAATCAGAACTTCAAATGCTTTGGTCTTGAATATTAGACCAGATTTAGTAGCTCCCTATCTAAGATTTTCTACCTGCCCCTCTTCAGTACAGGGATGGCTGGCTGCTCAACACACTCCTCCTCCCCTCTTTCCTTTCTTTTTAAGCTGTGTACAGTGAAAATTGTCTTTGCTGTATTTTCGTTCTCTGGTAATGTAATAAGCATGATGGTGCCTTCTATTAATACATCATTCCAGTCTTGCTGGTAATTTTGTACAGTATAGTGTATGAATCGCTGTGCTGCAAAGCCAAACAGCTGCAAAATGTTGAAAAATCATTGAAGTGTATAAAAATTGCAGTATCTTTAAAATCAGTAAAATGGACTAGCATATTATCTTGTTCTTCAGTTAACAACTTTGTGTTCTCTGTGGGAGGGAGGGAGTCCTGTGTGTTTGGGAGGGAGAGGGAAGAAGGAAGTCAGTTATTTGAGTAGGTCTCTAGTTGACTTTTCTTCTAGCTTGAATGTGAACATTGACATGTGTCACTTCAGTGCTTGGAAAAGTCAATCAACTTCACATACATTTTTAGTGACATTTTAAAAGCAGTCAGATTCCTTAACTGGATGTAAACCTGAGGTGAGGATACTGCAATTTTCAGAGAAAAGAACAGCAGCTCTTAAGTGTTTGCATTTTCTATTTGGGGGGCAGGGAACTATCATTCATTTTGCACAATTCTTGAACTGATGTCAGCACCCGAGTGGCTCCTGAATTTAAGTCTGGGACGACATCTTTTATTTTTACATGAATCTTTAAACAGTTCTGTGAGCAAAGTTTGTAGCTGCTGAATTATTGTCTGTCTTTTTAGCAAGTTCTGATAAACCGCAAGTATGGCAAAGCTTATCCAATTTTGTGCTTGGAGCAATCAGTATATACCAGTTTCTGATGTTTCGGGCAAGAAGCTGGGTAAATAAGTGTGACCACTTAAAGCTGCTTGTTAGCATGGAAGACTTCTCCATTCTATTTTAAAATAAACAAAATATGCACTTGACATGATAGCAAATTGGTTCTGAATTATGCAACTGTTTGCTATTTAGTAAACTAGCAAATGATGCACATTTTGTTTTTCACATGCTGGGCAGTATAAGTAAAATTAAATCTTTCCCCCTTCCTTGAATGAGGTCTTCCATGTTTGAGGAAAAGTCTTGCACTATTGCATATATTTGGGGGACACAGATTTTCATAGTTTCCATTTTGGGGAGGCTTAAAGATTTTTTTGTTTGTTTCAAACAGTTTTATACTTTCTGATGTATAGTACTTGAAATTCTTAGCAGAAAATTACTTTGGAATTTCGAAGCCTTTATTCAGACTACATTTAAATAAGTGGTTGTTTTCTTGTCATTGTTTTTTCCCCCCCAAGTGTATTTTTTCTCTATTTTGTTGTATGTATGTGTGTGTGTGTGTATATATATATATATATATATACACACATATATATGTGTATGTATACATACATACACATACATATTCACATAGATATGTGTGTGTGTGTATATATATATAAAATTTCCAATCCGGAATATTGCCCTGCCACCCATGAAAACCGTTCTGGCACCAAAAGTGATGACAAATGTTGAGTGTAATTGAAAAGCAGAGCAAAGAGCCGTTCAATGTCAGCCTTTACACACCATGAGTAAAACATTAAACATCATGTGGAGAAGTTTACATGGTGATCATTCACCTGCAGTACTGTGGACTTTTAACTTTTCGTCCCCTCTTCAGTGAAACAGTAAAAATATTCATCTACCATTACTGTTATTTGCTGATTTTATTTTATTTTTGATGGTAATATTCTATCCTTATGACACTATTGCAACCAAATTGGCTTTACCATCTTGGCTTTAGTAGGTATAGAAGACAATGGATTACCATCTTTATTGCTGTAATGTGTTAAGCATTATATGCTAGTAGAACTTAGTTTAATTGTTTCAGGTGGAGTATTCTTTGAGTTTCCATTTTGAATGTGTTTGGACTAAACAAACAATAAACTACTGATGTCTGCAGCATTTATCTATGTCCCTAATTTAATCTGTAGCTCTCATGTTCCCTAATGTTTTCTTCCACTTGCTTTTCATACAGTCTACGTGGAAATAAGAAATTATTCTAAAACCAGCTGCTTATTTGTCAAATTTGATGTATAAAATAAAACATTTAAGTAAATCGAACACTGTTAGAGATCTATTCCAGTCTAGTTAGATGCCTGATACACAAGTTGAATATTAGAACACAGTAATAGGTGATAAAGACAGTGAAAATGATCTAAAGCAACTACTAAACACTTTCTCTAAGTCATTTTGGATTTTCTAAAAGATTTCTCAATCAATTTTGCACCTCAAAGAAACAAGAAAGGAAGGGATGAGAAGGGATGTATCTAAAGTTATAGACATGACCTAAGTTAAGAAACCTACTGAGCACTACAAGAAAAGGAAAACGTAGTCAGTCATATTTAGGTATGGTTTCAGAAAGAAACGAGGTCCTAACAAGTATGTAATTGTAGAACTTAAAATTTCTCCTTCCTTAAAGGGAATGATACAGATGAATTTTTCTTGATAATATATTCATAAGACTTCAAGATTCCTAAATCTTCACAAATTTGTGTGGGAGAGAAGCCAGAATAATCATTCTTAAATATTCTCAAGGAAGTAACTTGACTTAAAATTGTTGTAAGTGGGCTTGGCATCTGTAGCTCAGTGGTTAGGATGCCGGCCATATACACAGGGGCTGGTGGATTCAAGCTTGGCCCAGGCCTGCTAACCGACAATGACAAATACAAAAAAAAAAACATAGCCAGGCGTTGTGGCAGGCACCTGTAGTCCCAACCACTTGGGAGGCTGAGGCAAAGAGAATCCACTTAAACCCAAGACTTTAAGGTTGCTGTGAGCTGTGATGCCATAGTACTCTACCAAGGGTAACATAGTGAGACTTATGTCTCAAAAAATATATATAAAGCTTTTAATTACAATTATAAAAATGTCAGACTTTATTGGCTATGGTAAAATAGTTTTTAAAGGAGATAAAATGTATATCCCACCCACACAGTTGAAAATAGACCCAGATTTGAAAAAGCATATTACTACTTGGTCCAGGAAATGTATACAGATCAAAATATCTGAAAACTTTAACCACTCAGGAGGTTGACGACTTGGTTATCTTAACTACATTTCAGTAAAGACGCTTGATATTTTTAAATAGAGTTCTAATTTATTTTAAATACTAGATAAATGGGCTCCAACGGGCTAAGGTGCCAGCCACGTACACCTGAGCTGGCGGGTTTGAATCCAGCCCCCGGGCCCGCCAAACAACAATGATGGCTGCAACCAAAAAATGGCCAGGCGTTGTGGCGGGCGCCTGTAGTCCCAGCTACTTGGGAGGCGGAGGCAGGAGACTCACTTCAGCCCAGGAATTGGAGGTTGCTGTGAGCTGTGATGCT